>WSTQ01000001.1:0-253962 GCA_019627725.1 Serendipita sp. 401 | reverse complement strand
TTCGGACTAGCTACGAGCTGTCACGGGTCGCATGGTATCTTTAGCGCGGCGGTATGTTGTCCTACTCGCCCCTTCGCCGCGCCCTTTCCCATAGCTACTATGAGATTCATTGGACCCGCCGTCATATGAATTCCTCACTACCCCTTTCATTTGTTCGATCACTAGCCAAGCTCGAAACTCATCGTCTCTCACCCAGCGGTAGAATCACGGCAGTCAATCTGCGGTAATGATGCGACTGGGTTCTTTACTCTAGTATAGGTCACATACCGCCTCCTTCCTCGTATCACACCGCGAGTATTCTGCGAACCCATTTACGACGGCTGCGGGATGGAATGGCTGTATGGAGCCAGCAGAAGCATAAAAGCCTCCTCACGGTTGTGCAATCCACTATATCGTGCTTTCATAGCTACAGTCATCTATGAAAACTCTATTCGGACTCGCCAGTCTTGTGCTCGCCTTGTTGCCACAGGCTTCTGCTCATTGTATGTTCCTTTCCTTTAGCTATGCCAATGGACTTTAATATCACAACAAATTATAGACAGATTCATTTCTCTGATCTATGGAGGGGTGACAACCACCGCTTTCCAGTACGTTCGCCAGAGTACAAACTGGAACTCCCCAGTGACAGACGTCACGTCCAATGACCTCCGGTACGCATTATACGTAACTTGTTGCTAAACATTACATTGAACCTAAGAGACAGGTGTAATGTAGGTGCTACCACGGCTCTTACGGCCAATGTCACCGCTGGGTCGACAGTTGGTTTCGCATTGGATCAGGCTATCTACCATCCTGGTGTCCTCAATGTCTATATGTCCAAGGCTCCGTCTACTGCAGCGTCCTATGACGGCTCGGGTAAATGGTTCAAGATTTATCAAATTTCTGCCGTCACCGACGGTGGCAGCACCATTATGTTCCCCACAGATAGTAAGCATCCGGATTTCGTCAACACTGTACGATGTAATAGCGCTGATACACTCTTTTTTGAGACCTTGCTACGGTTACTTTCAAAATCCCCGCATCCACACCCAATGGGTAAGCAATTATTTGAAACATTCAGCGTAGACACTGACGCGTTTGTCTGACAATGAAGACAGTACCTTCTCAGGATTGAACATATTGCACTGCATGTGGCATCCAGCACCGGGGGCGCCCAGGTTAGTCACTGTGCTTGTTCATTTCCTAACAGTCCTGACATAAGTCATCGCCAGTTTTACATAGCTTGTGCCCAGATCAATGTGACTGGTGGTGGAAATGGAAACCCTAGCCCTCTGGTGTCCATTCCAGGCGTTTACGCAGCTACCGACCCAGGCATCTTGATAAGTAAGGGCGCCTCTCCAGCCTGCTCGATGACGCTCACGAATTTTCTTAGACATTTACTGGCCTATCGTAAGTGAAAATTTCGACATGCCCTCGTGGGGAAAGAATCGAAGACGGCTGACTCGTGCTGAAAGCCCACGTCGTATCAACAACCAGGGCCCACGGTCTGGACTGGTTAAAAGGGATGCGATTCGTCATGAATGTTACCATGTGGATGACAAATCGTTTTGGCTGGGTCCTCTATGTCGAATACACTGCTTACTTGAACGTCAACCCGCCTCGATGTCCCCAGTGAGGCGCCGCTTCTTAAGCGAGACACTGCCCAAAGGCGCTTCAAACGCTATGGATTTTTCTCTTGAGAGAATTTCTCATCCGCAATCGATATTGCTGGTGACATTGTTCATATGACGAGCAAAGGCGCTTTATCGCTTGTCTGTCTGGATTTATATTCTCTAAATTAGAGGCATTTGAACGCAGCCTCCTGAAAATTTCGTACATTGGACTGACGACGAGAAGACCCGCGAAGGATTGGCGAAGGCGGGTTGAGTTCCTGAGCTCCAGTCCGGCCTCAAAGGCATCTCTGCTATGCCAAAGTTATTCCAGCCTACGATCCTCTCCCCTCTCGCGTATAAAAAACCCTCGCCCTTTGCTCATGTCTTGATACAAGTTTTGGGCCCTCGCCTTATCGTGGCTTGCAACATTCATTTGAGTACAACGTAATCGCTTGAAGTTCGTAAAAGCGCCTTTAACCCCCCTTTGAATACTCGTTAATGCAATGGACGAAAATGGTACGAGCCCACCGTTCTCCTTTGAGATAAAGGACTTACTAATTGGCTTGGTCGATAGGTATCGAAAAAGACCGGAGGGCTAAAAATGCCCAGTCCCAGCGAGAATATCGTTCCCGCAAGAAAGAGGAGGATCAGAAAATACGGGCCGAAAGTAGGTCTCTCAGAATGACCAGTTAGGTTTTTGTCTAACTGTCTCTGGAAATGTCAGATCAACAGTTGAAAGAGGCCCTGTCTTCAAAAAATGCGGAGCTGATTACGAAAACTGCTCAGCTTGAATATCTTCAGAGGGCTGTATCACTTAATATGCCAATTATCCCTTCTCCTGTACAAACTTCGTATTATGGAAACCATAGTCCAGAAACGTCGACTTTGGGCCTGTCAATACCGTATAATAGCCAATGGGGAAATGAATACCATCATCATCACAGTGGTCAGTATCTCCCTCCTATTACAACGCATTTCGCTTAGATTCATTGGCAGAAGGCTTGCGTCATTCCTGTTGAAACAAATATTCGTAACTTAAAATTGGCTTTCAGGGGCCTAATAAGCTGGAAACAACCCAGTCGAGATGTAATTTTCGTGCAATTTATTACTTTATTCGAGTTGCTGTAGACTTCTTCATTGCACCTTTTAGGCCATTTCTAATGAATATTTGGATCTGACTTAATCCTTCTCCGCTCTTTTGCCCTCCAGGGGCCTCTTCGGCAAGGGTCACGAAGCCGTTTGGTCAATGCATTCCGTCATATAAACTGTACTTAGTTTCTGGTGCACTCCTCCGTAAAGTGATACTGGGTTCTCATGTAACTCTAGGTAGTGGACTTTACATCACAGTGATTGTTTGGCCACCAATCCAATGCTTTCCAGGTGCGACATCGATGAAATAAGATGCACTACCGGGCTCCACACAAACATAGCGTTCCCTTTAGAAGGATGAGGACTGGGATGGTCAAAGTAAAAGATTTACGTACCAGCCACCATCCTCCATGTCACCAATTCTGGACCCAGCTTCTGCTCCAGGATTCCATACCACAACATCGTTAAGCTCTCGAGCTTTAAGTTTAAGAGTCTTGCCTTCACAGGAAATGAGATACTCCTTGGGGGCGTTCTTGTAAACAGCGTCGGTGAACTGCAAAACATCAACTCCATCCCGAGTTTCCACTTCCTCGATACCACCTTTCACTTTATTGATATATGTAAGGTTGGTCAATGGTGAGATTTTAACATGAGACGCATTTGCGGCATAATATGTATGGAGCAGCGCCTGGAACGAAAGGGTCTGCTCCGACGAAGGGTTCTCAACATGAAGGTCTGTTGATAGTTGATGCGATGCCAATGTCACCACATAGGCAAGTTTGAATGGGTGCGGGAAAGCTGCCTCGATTTCTGGCGTTGGATCCAAACCTTGGAAATGCTCAAGAGAAATGACGACAAGGTATTAGAGAAAGAACCTACGAAGTCGAATGGAAACTCCAGTGTCGGTGTCCATCACGACATCGTCCCAATGCCATACGCTCGAACGTGCAAACCTATCGCCACCTTCAGTACAGTCTCTGACCGCCATTTATGGATATCATCGCTCACCCGTGTTGTCCTAATTTGGAATGTTCTGGTTTCACGGGTGGACCAAAGATGGGAAACACGACGGGGATTCCGCCGCGAATCTACAGACAGTCAAGGTCAATCGCAAGGACGATCTATACTCTCCCAGGATCTCACCGGTTTGCTACCATCCAGAGCTGATTTCTTGGAGACGAACAGCCTTTCTTCGACATCATCTCCCAATCCTGACTGACTAGGCGATTTCCAAGAGATGATAGTTGCTCCATAGTAAAGAATCTCTGCGGTTGCACCACTGGGGAGCTTGAGAATCACTGAATCTTCATTCTTTTCAAAAGGCATCGTCGATGAAGTTCAAGTTTGGCGAAGGCGTAAACCCCAGAATATAATGCCTCCCGGGCCGTCGCAATTCATCACTGTTAGCGTCATCGAATACCAAGTGACTTCTTCCGCTAACTCTCTTCGCTGCATAACTCCGATAGAATCAACTGGAAAAGACGATTCTAAGATGCGAAAAGGTTTGAGCTGGCAAGGTGGTAGCCGGCTCTGTAATGACCGGAAACCATATTCACACTTCTTTCTTCGACCACGTCTTTGTTCGCGGGGTAATGTCATCCAGCGACCGCAAGAGATGGAAAAATAGTTATATATGGGATTTAATTTCTACTGAAGGACTACCACATCTCCCTCCTGGACACCCCGCCCGTGTCACCGTCCGTGCTGGTTCCCTTGCAGTCGCATTGGCCGTCGTACCATCTCTGGTGCCCTTAATCACCTCAAAACATGCAAGAAAGAAATTCAAGATCTCAGAATTGCTGAAGAGAGAATTTGGCGTTAATGGATTTCCTTTCGCCCTCATGCTCGTGTTCGGTGGAGGCGCATGGTTGGAGTGGGGATGGAATCGAGCAAAAGCCACGAGGTCAGGGGATATCAAGAACGATGAGAGCTTCAAGCGGTCGAAGCGTCGGACGGCAATTTCGACTTTCGTCGTCTCTTTATGGGCTATTTATCGACTCAGAAACCATAGAAAACCAACGCAACCAATGGCAGATATACCATTGACACTTTCTGTCGACAATCTCTCTTCAAAGACGTCGCCTTCCTTAGACCTTACCATAATATTCTGTGTACGGGCGCTGGACGCGTTGTTCCAGCACGCCATTCGAGGGAGATGCAATTCAGAACATTCTTCTTCCGATACGGAACGAGAAGACGCGGAGAAACGCGCGAAAGTTAGGGGCCACTTGGTGAGTGTCATCTTTCTCCAATGCGTTGTCCTGACTCTCTTAAGGATGTATTCTTGTTTACCCTGGCTTCTTCGAGGTAAAATTCTCACAAATGGCAATTTCTATGTACTAAAGCTTCTTAGAATTATGTGGTGCTTCGTATACCAGCCTTTCCGGTGAGTAAAAATCGAGTTGGAGGAACCGATCTAACTGTATATCCAAGGTTACCTCAAAGTTATGTCAAATGGATTAATGCTTTAGCCGAAATAGATAATAGATTGGTACTCACTCTTCGAGCTTTACGAGCTGGGACGTGGAGATACGGAGAACAATCTCCAGCAGCCCGACATATATTGACTTCGTATGCTGTCGAACTTGGATATCCGGCTGGATGGGGTGACCCGGCTAAGCTACCGCCCATCAGCGGTCCATCCGCCGACAAAATTTGGCAGGAACTGGGCGTTCGGAGTAGATCCGGTTGTGGTGGAGTACCCTGCGAGCTCGTTCATGGCGACGTGATGACGCCCAGTTGTGCCGTCAACGCTCTCACGCGGTGGATTCGTGCTTTTATGAAAGCATTCCTCATCTATCTCCCCGTCCACACGATACCTACGCTACTTGTCAACCCAATGCGATTCCTCAGTGACCCCTTTTCCATCCTCACTGCCATCTCCCGGTCGTCTGCGTTCCTTGCCACATTCGTTGGCACCATTTTCTCAACCATCTGCCTCTCAAGGACAGTTCTAGGTCCCAAGCTGTTCCCAAATCTGCCGCATCAGACAATTGATGGACCACTTGGAGGTGTTGCCTTGGGATGCATCACGTGCTGTCTCAGTCTTTATATCGAGAGGGGCAAACGACGCGGAGAAATTGCACTATATGTTCTTCCCAGAGCAATCAGGACACTGTTTAAGGAATCCTGGCTTCGCAGTGGCTCACTCTCCGTCGAGCTCGTTGAGAAGTGAGTTCTGCGCCAACGCAAGTCAATGTACCAAGTATCACTGACATAATTTCTTCAGATTCGCCTTTGCAATCTCATGTGCAACTCTCGTTACTTTTGCAAAGTACGATCAGGAAAGTTTACGAGGGTTGTCCAGATGGGGGCTGGGTTTCGTACTTGAAGGGTGGGAGTCTTTCCGACGAAAACGCGAAGAAGGAGAGAAACTGGATAGAGTTGAGTCTCAAGCGAGTGTATACGGGCCCAAGCTCCCAGACCTAGGCACCTATGTGCAAGATTCTGGACTGCATAACCAGTTCTAGAGCTCTCCTCAACGATTATAAGAAGACCTTTCTATTAAACCAAGGAGAAACGCTTCCTATATATTACGACCAGCGTCTATTGTATTTGTTCGAATACCGTTGCTAGTCTCTCCAGTAATACCTCGTTTTCCTCTTCTGTTCCAACAGTTACTCGCAAACAACCAGTACAACCAAGCTCTTTGCCCCTAAATCTGACCACCACACCTTGAGTCTCAGCCATGGCTTGATATACTTTTTGTGCCCGCTCATTATCGGGCTTCCCTGTCTGTCGATTGAGAACGGGGACCATGATAAAGTTTGCGTCGAGTCCTCCAATATAAGGCCCAAAGTCCTGCGTCATCTTTGAAAACGCATCTAATAAGAAGGTCCTTCCCTTGATGACCTTCTGTACTTTCTCCTTCATAGCTGTGATAGATCCCTCTGAGAGTGCTTGCATAGCGATGAGCGCAGTTGGTGCAGAGATATTGTAAGGGGCTTTGGTATTCGAGAGGATTTGATTGAGCTCCGGGGAGCTTAGGGCAAATCCCAATCGAATGGCAGCCAATCCAAAGCTTTTACTCATCGTTTGAAGAACGACGAGGTTCGGATAGTTCGGAAGGAGGGTGGTAGCAGAAATAGGTTGCCCAGGATGAGATGCCTCCGTGAAGTCGATATATGCTTCGTCTACGATTACAAGCCCCTTAAACGAAGGCGATTCGAGGATCGTTTGTATTGTGGACAATGGTACGACTGCACCAGTTGGATTTCCAGGAGAGCAAAGGAATATCAATTTGATGGAAGAGTCATTGGATGTTGCCTCGAGTACCTAATACATACACCCTGGTGAGTCCAGAATATTGGAAGTAGCAGTCCAAGCTTACCTTATCCGCCTGGACCGTTAATCTCCCTCCAGTCGTATCTTGTGGGATCCTGATGACTTCTACATCATTGATCTGAGCGCATACTGCGTACATGCCGTACGTGGGGGGACAGATCAGGACCTTGTCCTTGCCAGGGACGCACGAAACTCGAAAGAGCAAGTCGATGACCTCGTCTGAGCCCACACCCAGGAAGACATTCTCTACTCTTGCAATGTTCCGCAGCTTGGCATATGTACTCTTAATTAGTGGGTGAGAGGGATCTGGGTATCGATGAAGGGGTGTTTCGAGTTGGCCAGCAACGAAGGCAGTTTCCTCTGATGTTCCATTCGATAAGTTAGAGTTGTTCTTCGTATTTGGTTTCACAATAGAATGTCCATAAGAGTTCTCGTTCGCATCCAGGAGAATGCCACTCTGATAGTCGTCTCTCGCACAACGATAAGGTTGTAAAGCGAGGATATTTGGGCGGATAATCGCCTCCAATGAGAAATGGTCTACTGGCATAATAAAATGTTGAGGTGGTCAGCTCTAAGCTCTCTCGCCTTTTGGTGACTCAAGCGCGAAGCGTGGAACCGAGTCCTGCAATCGTCGCGTCGGCCGTGTGCAGCTTAGCCAACGTCCACTCTCATCGCCAAACCGTAATGACTGCGCAGATAGAGCCAGACAAGCTTGGTGATTCTGATAATATTGTCTATTCTCTCAAGGAAGTTGCCACTTTGGAAGGTCACTCGGACCGCGTTTGGGCAGTGGCATGGAATCCCGTCCAACGGGTGATCGCATCTTGCTCGGCGGACAAAACCGTTCGAATGTGGTCTTATAATCGATCTGGAGGGAGGGAAGATAATGGCGAGGATGGCAGTAGTAAAGCCGTTGAATTCTTGCCCGCAACAGAGATCACCACCGGACATCGTAAGACGGTACGGTCGATAGCGTGGTCACCTTCCGGAAAGAATCTAGCTACTGCTTCGTTCGACTCGTCGGTTAGTGTCTGGGAGCGACTTGAAGGGGATGAGGAGGAAGGGGAAAGCTTGGGAGAATGGGAGTGCGTGAGCACACTCGAAGGACACGACAGCGAGTGCAAAAGCGTTGCGTACTCTAATGACGGAGGTTTGATTGCCTCTTGCTCCCGTGACAAAAGCGTCTGGATTTGGGAAGGTGAGTTCCGATTCCATTAGCATTGGCTCTAATCCTGATCGACATGCCATGAAAGAATAGTCCAGCCAGAAGGAGACTTTGAATGTCTCAGTGTTTTGATGCATCATACCCAAGACGTGAAATGCGTTGCATGGCATCCTCGGGAAGAGGTAAGAAGCTCCCCAAGACGATATTTTGAACCTGACGCTGAGCAGCTATTGGCATCTGCCTCGTACGACGATACAATAATACTATACGTAGATGATCCTTCGGACGATTGGTTTCCATTCACCACACTTTCTGGCCATACATCGACAGTTTGGTCACTCGCGTTCTCCCCTTGCGGCTCTCTTCTCGTCTCTGCATCCGACGATCGTAGTCTTCGTATATGGAAGCGCGAACCGAAAATGTCCATCGTAGGTCCTGGTCAAAGCGTTCGAATCGGAGCGGGAACGAGCTCAGTGACTGGTGGAAAATGGGACATTGGTCTCGTCATTCCCAACGCCCATGACAGGAGTATTTACTCTGTTTCGTGGTCAAAATCTCTGAGAGCATCTAAGGAGGTCGAGTCCTCTGGAAATACAAGAGATAGAGGATGGATCGCGAGTACTGGCGGCGATGGTCATATCAAAGTGTGGCAAATAGAGGTCCTTTTCTTTATACAAAGTCTGTGTATGATACTAAATATTCTTCTAGGTCGACGACGAATGCAAAGTCAGCCACAAGCTGATCACCGATTTGGAGAATGCCCACGGCGTTGCAGACGTGAACTGTGTGGCATGGTCAACGTTAGAGCCAGGCTTGCTAGCAAGTGCAGGGGATGACTACAGCTCCAAAATCTGGAGTATCTCAGGCTAACACGACGGGTAGATGCCATAAATATTTCATGTAGCAATGCAAAAAGAACATAGACGTTGGTTTGAAAAATTACACGAATCTCATGCCAGTTTCATGAGGTTAAGAGGGACATGTAACCCATTAGTACTGCCCGGCCCCACTGTGTCGCTCAACCCGAGCTCTTTTAGCACCAAACCTTCTTCCCATCCATCCCACTCCAAGACTTTATGCGCCCGCCGCCATTCTATTCTTTCAGACTCGCCTCGTAGCCAGAGTCTTGCTATATCGCTATTAATATTTTGAACTTCTTCCCTAAACATATCGGCCTCCATATCCGTTGGATTTTGAGTTAAAAAAGCTGGTAGATGGGCACATTGCCACAACGGTCTGATACATGTCGATTCCCAGTCAATGATACAAGTCTGTCATGTAAGAATGGTGAGTGGCTAGTCACGTGGAAATGCTTCAGGACTTACTATTTCGGTAGGGTCGTCCTGGTCTACGAAGATATTGGACAAACTGAGGTCATGAAGGTCAAAGGAGAATGCATCAAGTTCATCCCGCTTCAGTGCCCCAACTCCAAGTTTCCGCAAATACGCCTTGAACTGATCCATCTCGTATTGAATGGCCTGGACCCGTTGTATAGCATACGAGACCAATAACGACGACCGCTGCATCGTCCTATAATCCCTATAATGAATCTCTCCATCGTCCTCGTCGTCCTCGTCCGACGAAGGAGGGGCAGACGTACCCGCCTCGGGAGGTCGGTGAGGCCGATGTGCAGTAGCACGACCTTCGGCTTCCCGTCGTACCGCTTCGACTTCTCGTTCGCAGCAGGCCACGAGATACGACTCAAAGGAGGACCATGGACCCCTATTCATGTCTTGTAATCCTCTTCCTTCGCCAAAGAATGGCCAACTGACCATGGGTCCCACTTTAAAGCTGATTGGAAGGTCGTATGGGGTGTAGGGGACGGTAGGGCTGGACACGGGGCTAGGCGCAGTGCTCATCCGGCTAATGGGAGGTCGGGTGCCCAGATTGCTCCGTGAGCGTACCCTAGGGGTCCCTGGTCTGGAGACGGCGGGAGTTTGTGGAACAGAGGGGGGAACTGCGGGGTTACGGGAGGAGTACAAGGAACCTATGGCGTTGAAACGGTGTTTGAACAGAGTGAGCATATGCCCGGCGAGATTTGAGAATAGTTTTCGCTTTTCTTCAGTGTCCATTTCGCGGTAGACTCGTTGTAGTGGGACGCCTTTGGCCTGTGAAATACGAAATGAGGTGCCGTTCGAAGAGTAGAAACACGTGTGGTCATCACCTTGGACATTATGATGTATTCAGCTTCCAGATCGTTGTAAGGATTCGATTCATAGTGGTATACCTCTGGTACGGGAACATTCGTCCTAGTTCGAATGAAATCGAGAGTGGCAACCTGAGACGGGGCAAGAGTAAGCACCCTGTAGACATACACTAGTCAGTATAACCTACGAACTTCAGACTCCGTTTTGATTCTTGGCATGAAACGCCGTGCAATTCTCATTACCACCTCCTCTCCGTCCGCAAACAGGACGACGAACGCCTGGTTATCAGAACATTATATGAGACTATGCACTGTTACCTGCTAGAAATATTCTATACCTTATGAAAAGTGCCTGTTGGAATGAAATCAGCGACCATCCGCGCAGCCACCTAAAATTAAACGGCGCACCAGAACTTAGAAACTTGACCCTTTGGACGTCTTGACCCAATTTACTCCTAATAACTTCCTTTAGGATTCTTCTATCGACAGGGAAAGGATGATCTCCGTCAGCGAGGATTTCCTTGACCCTATCAAGCGCGTCCATCGGATCGTCTTCCTCCGACGGGGGAGTTTGGACGTGTAAGTGATGTGGTATCATTAGGTGCATCATTTTTGTCGACTTCTGGCTGTTGAGGCGGCGAGAAGGATGTCTGGTCGTATGTGGTGGCCACTTGGTTAGGTCAAAGAAGCTCGCCGTCGCTGGTTCCGAGTGAACCATCGTCTGGATCGGGTGAGGCAAGGGTTGGGGGGCAACAGAAGGCCAAACTTGTGCCGGCTTGTCTTCGTCATCGACCTTTTATCTCAGACTTACTGCCGCAGTTACTGCCGACTTCAACGGACGTCCGTATATATATATTTCTACATACGAAGCGCTCTGCTTGATCACAGGAAAGGGGGGGCTGATTACAAGGGAGCTGCTGATTACACGATACGGTATCACACACATTGGATTCACTTCGAGTTCCAGAGTCAGAATCACACTCCAAGTCTTCCCCAGTTCCTAATCCATTCTTCTGCTTTCAGGTCTGCACCCAGGCGCATCCATTCCCCTTCTTCGTCTTCATCACCAAATACATCGCCATCTACTTCGTCTTCCACGCAATCAAAGTATTCGCTCGATTCGCTCATTGGCTCCCGTCGTCGTTCTAGTGCAGCCGCAACTTCATACCAGAAAAATAACGATCCATCATACACTGTCGATGTAGAATGGATGGTTTCCAATGCGGGAAATAAGGATAGTAGGTACGCAGCTATCTCATCCGCTGTACTAAGCAGTGGCATTGGACCTGATAGATAAAGCGTTTGAAGTGCTGGCACAGGCGCCAGTTGGGAAGATTCCACAGGGGAGAAGCTGGAAATGAATCCAGGTTGCCAAAAGAGATCCATGTAGATCGGAAGTCCAAGAGAGGTGATTCGCTTTGCGTTCCTTGCCACCCACCCCAGAAAACTTGGTGTTATTCTCGACCTTTCACACCAAAACCCCGGACAGATAACACAAACTCGTAGTTTCGGTAACGAACTGATAAGGTAGATTGCGTCCTCGTCATCTAGTTCGACTGGAACCCCTATATCGAGGGACAGCTCGACGAGTTGCTTCAAGGCCGTCAATGAAAGCAACGCGGAGGAGCTTATATAATTGGGCCATCTGAAAACTTGGTCTTCTCCTCCTTCAGGTATACAGACTGCCATCTGTAGCACCTCAAGCCGAGGGCTGGCTTCGACGATCATTTCCAAGCATATTGCGAACCGTCGCAGGTTAGGAAGAGAGAAGGAGCACACAGTAAGAGTTCGGGTGGGTGCAGGAACGATTGACCGAAGAGTGAGGTTAGTCGCATACCAGTCCCCCACAATGGTCAACTCTTCTAGTGCTGGATAGTCGCCTTCATGGTATGTGAGGGGTTTGAATTTATGTGTGATACTCTTGTTGAAATCTTGAATGTTAAGCTTCAGTTTGCGGATGGTTGGGTGCGCCTTAAGATCCCGAGCAATGAACGCTCCAGGGGATCCAACCTCAAGCGTGAGTACCTCTAACTCGTGGAAAGAGATGAGAATGTCTACCATATCTTTCACTAGCCAGAATCTGATGATGATTAGACACTGCCAATGGCGTGTTCTAAAGAAATTGAACTGACCCCTCGATGTCTAGATGCAATTCCTTCAATCCCTGGGCGATATTGGCAGTGGTGCAGAGTAAACCCCCGATGACGTCGTTTTTCTCAGTCAGTAGTCCGCCGGCACCCTTCATTGTCAGCGTGAGCGACGTCAATGAAGGGGAAACCATGATCGCGCAGAGGGCGAGATAATCGCTTGAGGAAATAATCCAATTCAAAAATACCAGGTTCGGAAGGAGATGGGATGTTCGATATTGGGCTGGTCGCTGAACCGCCAACGCGACGAGGGCAGAACAAGCCACCCCTTCGTCTTCGCGGAATGTCAAATGTCGTACAAACGGGGAATATCTGGAAAAGCTTTTCCAGTCACCGGGTCTCAGATAATGTTTGAATTTCTAAACCAGGACAGGCTTGTCAGGCTTGACCTTTATGACTTTGCGCTTTCATTTCGAATTCACTCACCCACGTCTTTGGCGGCCTTGACCCAATAATGAGTCTTGATTCCGAGAAGAGTTGCAGGAGAGGCATTATTGAGTTGAGTCGCTCCCATAATAGCTCGAGGGCAGGCTCCGTCCATGCCTTGCAGGTTCTGGCGCAGCAACTTAGAGTCCGCTTTGACGTTGGGAACACTTTATTTTGGTCGAGATTCTGGACATGGTGGAAGATGACGCTAAGAATTTCCGAAACCAGGAGGGCGTTGTGCATGTCGTTGCGTTGGTGGTCGGATCGTCTCTCCTATAGAATAGACTTGTATTATGACTTGGTCTTGAAATAAAGGTGTGTCTCCTCTTATATATCAGAGTGCTGACGCCCGAGGATCGAGTGATGTGCCGATGAGGGGATGGCCCGTTTCCTGAATACCGCCTCCGATACCCTAAATACGACGATGACCTGAAGCAATGCGCAGCCAGGAGGGTCTCTGAGTTGGGGTCTAGGATATTATTCCCCTCGAAACTCTTGTAGATATAGGTAGAATGTGAGAACCTGCGCCTGACATTCCCATGCCGAGTATTCGACTGGATTCCCAGGATATATCAATCCTCTTGAGTCAAGTCAGGCTCAGGCTAAACATGCACAGTATCGGCACAGCAGTGGCGGATACCAACCAACCAGAGTAGCGAGCTCCCACAACGTCCAGCATGCTCATATACGTCAGAAGATCCTTACCGTCAAGTGTAGTTATCGCTGGAGATTTCTAGGGTATAATTTCGAGGCAAAAAATTTAAGAATAGTGAATATTCCAGTTTCGGCTTAGTGCTTAGTCTGTGAGTAAAAGGAAACTAAATATATTAAGAGAACTCGAAACAGAAGGAGAGAGAAGTTGACGCTCCAAATGACGAGCCTCCAGGAAGGAGACCGCGAAAAAGGAGCTTGTAGTTGGTAAAGCTTGCGGTAGAATTTAGGTGTTGCCCTTGCTTTAAAAACGTATTCTTTGGCATAAGTCGTCGCCGGAAGGGCTGCGTGAGCGGGATCAAAGCTGTCGGTGGAGTGTGGCACATTTTGAGACCTGAGCCGCATATCATGAGTGGTACCAAAACTGCATACGGACCATCAGGGATCCACAACATGACGCCAGAAGCGCGTAATCAGCTCCAAGAAACATATTATCCAGGTTATACTGGAGATAGCGAAGCCTCACAGACGATGACCCTCGATTCCCTCCAAGACCCTCCGCCTGGAACCAAACCAAGATATCCTTATAGCACTCTAATTCGGTATTTTTGTATGGTTCTGCCTGATGATGCGTTTTGCTAAGCCTGTGTGTCTACCTTCGATGACAGATACGCCATCAAAGGATCTCCAAGTGGACGGTTGCTCCTCGAAGATATATATTATGCACTCGGTAACTTTTTCTTCTTCCATGTGTCTATCGCCACCTATCACTCATTTTTGCTGCTTTTTTCCATTTCAGAGGCACGGTGAGTGTTGGTTTGAAATCTGGCTCCGTCTCGTGTTTTGATTGCAGACGAATTGGAGGTGCTGATCGGGCGTCTTTGGCCAACAGATTCCCGTATTTTAGGACAGCACCACCGGGGTGGAAAGTAAGAGTCCTTTTTATTTGTCTCTCTGTTTTTCTGTCCTCCTGCCAAACACGACCATCGTTGTGTGGCATCGTTTGGTCCCAGCTCCGACCTTATGCTTGGCTCAAGATGCTCATTGATCATTCGTATAGAACTCTGTCAGACATAATCTGTCTCTCAACCCGTCATTTGTCAAAGTTCCTCGCCCATTGACGGATCGCGGCAAAGGCAGCTTTTGGTGAGCAGCTGGAATGATATTCGTCTCGAGTGCACAACTTATATCATTCATTAGGGCCCTCGATGAATCTGTAGATCCAAGGTGTGCTTTATGCAGGTCACAGGAATATTAGTCTAAATAACACTTGAATCGCAGGACCGGTGTCCATCGTATACGGAAGAAGCGAGGAGGGGTTGAACGTGGAATAGAATCATCCGGAATGGCAGGTACATCTTCGGGACAGGTCAACGCAGAACAGTATGGGGGCCATTACCCTTATATGTACATGCACTCCGTCGATCCAAGTCAAGCCGCAGCATATGGATACGCGTCAGTACCTTTCTCTCCTTTCTTGGATGACCTAGATACTCATATACTCCTCAACTACTTCAGTATGCACCCTGCCTTTATGCCACCATACGACGTCGACCCCTCAGATCCCTCCGTGCTGGCGACTAATAAAACCTACTATCGCGATCTATGGCTAGCGGACATAAAGAAACTGGAAGACTACACAAAGGAGATAGAATCCAAAGGAAACGCGGACAGCGAGTTTTGGAGGATGATGTACATGAGGCTCTACCGCGCGTTTGCTCCAGACGCCCCCATGTACGCAGCACCTCCAGGCATGATGGACCCCAACATGGACCAGGATCTAGAGGATGGCGACAAGGATGCAGATGGTGATTTGGAGGACGACGACGATTGATGTGACCCAGCCGTAATATCCCTAATTTAGTCACGAAGCTACAATCCATCCAAATTTCCCCGCTACAATATGAACTGGGGGTCATGTGCATTCCCTTGACTTTGTAGACCATATCTTTTTATTGAAAAAACAACGACGAGTTTTTTATTCCAGTCGCAGAAAGAGGAAAAACTGCGTCACTAGCTAGACGACGTGCAGGAACCTTTTCGTCGCGAGTGTACATGAGACTAGATAAAGAGGGATAAAAGGGAAATACAAAACATACTACAGAACAGTGAAGATCGGTAATTGGCAGCTCGGGACGCACAAAATGCCGATTCCAAATAAAAAGCACGAAGGAACAGGATGATAGTCATACAGCAGACTAAAGATGAGACGAGATAGTGAAGCTGGAAGATCGAGGAAAATAGATCGCTGGACGCTCCCTTTCATCAGCGAGCGAGTCGAGCATTGTGTCAAGGTAAGGAAGGATCGTATGTTTTATGCAACCAGGGAGTTCAAAGTGAATGGAATAAAGATTGTGGGATGATTTTAGAAAAACCTGGATCAGATTGGGTCGGATATGGTTAGATATTGATATAGACCCGAGAGACGGGATGCAAACCCATCAACGTCAACCACCATTGATCGTGTCGATAGAAGGGTCTGGCATAAACATGCTCATGCTATAATCGTCGTCCAATGGCCCTCCTAGCCCGAAATCCATCATGGCGAAACTATCGTCTTGGAAACCCATCAATTGATTATCAAAGGGCATCCCCAAGTGCATATTGAAGAGGTCATGGGGCTCAGAGTTAACTATGGGCGCGGAAGGTGCACCTGTGAATGTTGTACTACCCGGGGTGATTCCGTTCGAAGCAGGGGATGCCAACACGGTATTTCCGGGTGCTGGTGGGCCATTGATGGTAGAAACTGAACCGTATGAACGAGGGAGGAGGGATGTTGGAGTCTGAGTAGGCGTTGCATTAGAAACACCGTTCATTGTTCCAGTTGAAGGACGAGTGATTGGTGCAGCCGAAGGCGATTGGGTTTGTGGACGGATGATTTGTTGGCCTTGCTGAGCAGTGGCAAATTGCCCAGGAGAAGGAGCAGATACGGCCGTAGCATTACCTGGAGTTGAAGCTGTGCCTGCAGTGGCCGCGCTGGAAGTTGGAGTCGACTGAGTTGCCTGAGGGGTCGAGCCAGGAATAGGGCGACTAGCCGGTCTCTCTGGAGAAACACCATCACCTCCCCCAGGACTAGAGCTATCCTTGCTCATTCCTCGTGGTGTCAGCCGACTCATGACAGGGGTAGACTTTCCAGTGGGAGGAGCTGTACTAGTCATGACATTGGGTGGTGCTCCCGATGATGATGGTGGGGGTGGGGGTCCCATAGCTCCTTTCTGACCTACTGTTGTCGCAGGTGGCGGTCGATTCATAGGTCCACCAGGATCGGTGGATGCGGTCGGAGGAGCTGCACTGAGGGCTGTGGAAATATTATAACCGGCAACAGCAGCATGTGATAGATTGCTAAAATATTGCTGGTGGTCGGCTGGTGCTTGTTGGTTGCGTTGCATTTGTACTTGCTGGATCTCCCGGAACTACAGAAGAACGTATAAGTCTGAGAAATACATAAGAAAAAGGAAACGTTGAAATTACCTGTGCCATCTGACTAGGATGCATGCCATTGTAAATTGGTGCACCAGTACCGAGCGGCGGCTGCATGGGCGTTGGGATACCATTGATAGAAGTCAACGGTCCCGTTCCACTGAAACCTCCTCTGGCTGATTGAGGGATGACGGCAGGGACACCATTTGGTGGTGGAGGTGGCCGGCCATTAATAGGTTGAGCTGGGAGAGAGGGAGTACTAGGAAGAGGTGCACCAGAATCTTGAGGGGAACGCTTGATTTTCTTTTTATCTGGAGGTGAATCGCCTTTGGGCAACACTTCCTCCTGTTACAAAAGTTAGTGTCGTGAACGGCAACGCAGCTCAGTGGACTTACTCCTCCTCCTGGAGAGGAACGTTTCTGACCACGTGGATTCTTGGGCTTTGAGGACTTTTGATCGTGCATCTCACGGATTTTCACCTTTGGTGAATCAGTACCGAATCGAGAGTATATCCCGACAAAGGGCGAAGGTTCACTCACCTTGTGGTCTTCGGAAAGCTTGCTCATGTCATTTATCGGTAGTTTGAGTTGTTGCACATATTCTTGGAGTTGAGATGGCGGGATATCGGAAATGTCGGTCGCTGCCGGTTGTTGAGGACTGGAATTGGCACCCATGGCCTGACCGTCCCCGTTCTGAGGGGAATTGGCATGTTGGCCGGGCAGTGGTGGTCGAGATTGAGGAGTGTTGCCAGACTGAGGTGCGTTCGATGGAACCATTCGAGCCTGACTAGGGCCAGGCAATTGTGGCGGATAAGGCCCCATCGGACCCATGGCAGGTATTCCTGATGTAGGAAATCCTCTCCCAGCAGTGACTATTCGTCCGCCTTGAAGGTGTTGGAGATTAGGGTTTTGAGCCAAAGACGCACCGGGCCCGGCCCCATCGGGCGTAATACCAGGGACACCTGGGGTGCTATTCACGCCAGGTGGTAGCGTACTAGGGTATTGGACCGTTGTTGGTGGTTGCCCGTTGACGACAACGGTTGCAGTTCCATTCGGGTAAGGGCGACCTGGCATATGGCCTTGGCTAGGGAGATGCATCAGCTGCCCATGTTCCCGATAGCCTGCTACTTGAAATTTGGGTAGGATCTACGGGGGCCAATGTTAGAGATTTTATCGGGTGGGGAAACGGCAACACGTGGGCAGCGCACATTAGCGTAATCTTTTGCAACAGGCATCACGGGTTTGTCTGGATGGAGGCGTGCTTGATACACTTCCCAGAAACATGTCCACCATCTATGGGGGGGGAATGAGTCGAGAACGTAGATAGGGTCCCATGCGCCTTACTCGTACAAAAGTCCCTCTCGAGAGTCTACGGGGAGTTTAATGGTATCTGGGAGCTTTGCTTCCCTTCGTAATGTACTGGAGGAGTCTTTGAAACCCCGTTTATCGCAATAGTCAACGATGTAGAGGAGCAGCCTTTGTGAACCAACGATCAGCTCTATACAAGGCAAAGGAGCCCGCTTTCTATCGATAAAACGAGCTAGACTCACATTTCCTGACTCCTTACGGGTGTCGGACGTCCCTGCCAGCCATCGAGGTGGGAGTAGTTGGCCGTGGGCGGCTGGCCGCCCTGAGGGGTCGTCAGGTAAGTTTGAGCCATCGGAAGTCGTCCTAAGGATCCTCAGGATGTTTCCAAATTTTTTCTGAAGCGTATCGGAGGGGTGGACAAAGTCCTGCGCCCTTGAATCGTGACGATTGGTGTCGCAGGGTTAGCCCGACTTCGTGAGCGACCCCCTGTACGTCGGAGTCCGTTGTAAATGTTCTCAAAATTAATCCAGATATATTCGCCCGATAGTGAGAGCCCTTGGGCGGCGATTTGCTCGGTGCGGTGCGGTGCAGAAGTTGAGTGCCCAATGGCCAAACACTGACAGCGAGCGAACCCCAGTCAGCCAATGGCATCTCGGGCACACTAGAAAGCCGCTCGCATTCCCATTTTCATCAAACCCGCCTCAACCTTTCTAGGCCTAGCTTCATCATTTCGGTGCATCGTTCATCTCTATGCAACTTTGTGGCGAAATTCAATGGCATATACGCTTCGATAACATAGAGCACTAAGAAAAGGAGAAGAAAGCAAGAAGAGGAAACGACAAGTTTCCTCAGAAACCGTAACCCCTCGAACGCGAATGAGAATGAGAGTGCGAGTGAGAGTGCGAATGACCTCCACCCCCATGGTGACCTGGAAACCCGCCGCCACCGAATGGGAAACCCCCCTGGCCTCCTGCACCTCCAAACATCTATCATACACATTAGGTAGGAATGAATCAGGACGAGAAAAGGTACTTTCCTGGGCAAAAAGTATATCGTTAATGTCGACACCCCCAGGGAAGCCCGCGCCTGGTGCCCCAGAGTTCATCTGACCGTCTATATCTTCACCAGAGTCGTATCTAGGTGGCTATTGTCAGAAAATTGTCCCAATGAAAGAAAGTGAGGGGACTCACCTCTCTCGCTTGTCCGGGTCAGACAGTACAGCGTGGGCCTCTACGACCAGTTTGAACTTTTCTTCGTCCCCACCCTATCGACAATAGAATATGAGCACACCAGGTACACGGAAATAGGGATGGATATCACCTTATCTGGATGGTGTATCATAGACTCCTTTTTGTAGGCCTTTTTAATATCGATTGAAGTAGCGTTTCGCGATACACCTGCCGAAATGGGGGGGAGAAATGATTAGAATGATTAGCAATATGAAACGTCTACAAAAAGAATGATGGGGTACCTAGAATTTCTATAGGCGACGATCAGAATGGATAACAGCTACACGGAGCGGAGAAGCACGTACTGTAATAATCCTTCTCCTTTGATCGTTTCAACAGTACTTCAGCCTTTCGAATCTCCTCACGCAGCTCGTTTTGAGCACCGTCGTTACCAAGCCCACTCTCGGCCAATTCCAACGCCTCACGGAAATCAGAGATTGCTTGTTCATAATCATCCTTTGCGAGGTGTATCCTCGCACGAGTCCGTACGGCCTTCCAGCCATCCGGATGAAGTTTCAAGCTGACGTCCAAATCTGCCAGCGCTTCTTCATATTTCTCCTCCGTGCCAATCTTGCTCAGCGCAATGGCTCGATTACTGAGGAGGATGGCCCGGATGACTCCACCCTCGCCTTCCTCCGGGTTCTCTCCAACAACCTCCAGCGCTTCTGAATATTTCGCGACTGCCTCTTCCCATTTACTATACTTGAACGCAGCGTTCCCATCCTCTTTAATCTTCTCGAGCTCCTTTACTCGTTTCAACATCCGCCTCGCCGTGGCATTCTCCGGATCCAACGAGATCGCATGACGCAAAATACTCGTCGATTCCGCCGGCTTGTTCGTAAGGAAAAGAACCTGACCACGAAGTGCATAGATATCGGGCGAATTCCCCTCGTACCGTTGCGCATCCTTGACAGCCTCCATCGCCCCATTCCAATCCCCTCTAGCCATCTTCAACTCGACCGCCCAACATCTCCACTCGGTCGGAACATCTCTACCTTCACCACCTTCTAATCCTCTCCGTGCCGCCTCCAAGGCCGCGCTGGCCGTGGACCAGTCCCGCTTTGCACGTGCCTTTGCCACCGAGTCGAGATGCCTTTGCATGGTCTCCGCATTGGTCTTCAACTGCCATAGATCACGGTTCGTCGTCCCTCCTCCTCCTCCTCCTTCCAATGCTTGTGCTTCTCGGAGCGTAGAAAGCGCTGGACTAGGTGAGCCCGTGGCGAGTTGACATCGCGCGAGCCTCAATAACGTCTTCAATTGAGGAGACGCCTGTTGGAGACTTTTCGCCTTTTGACAGTCCTCTAAAGCCAAACGGAACTGCTTGAGTGAGATATAAGCCGCCGCCCGATTGCCATAGTATGCTGCTTGAGAGGAGACGAGGGCTTTATAATAATAAATAACAGCAACAACAACCAAAAAAAACAGAAAATCAGTGTAAGAGGTGGATGTTGGTGTATTTGTAAGACTAATTTTTACGCACCGATCGCGTCCGTATAGCGCGTGACGGCCTCGTCGTACCGGCCAGCTTTGAAAGCGACGTTTCCTTGCTCTTTCAATCGATCCGCTTCCACGCTCTTATCCTCCACTTTCTCCTCCTCCTCCTCCTTTCCACCTTCCTTCTCCGTCCGCTCCCCATCCTCTTTCCCTTTCCCTTTCCCTTTCGCCGCGGATGGAATAGCGTCTTGTTGTTGTGAAGATGGAAGTATTCCGTCAGGCGCGCCATTGGTAGCCGTACTGGCTCTTGGAACGTCCAAAGACGTCCGTGCGGACCCTTTGTCCTCGTTCACGGGCTTGTTGTCGGTTTTTCTCTTTTTGCCCATGTTGCGGCGATGGCCAAAAGAGTCTGATCGACGCGTACGGACGGGCGGGGTTTTTTCACCACCACCACCACCACTTGATCTCCTTCTACTTCCATGTCTGCTACCGCCATCACACGCGAACAACGAAACAAGTTGATCAAAGCTGCCATTCAAGGTTTGTTGTCGTTGTTCTTATGTGTGTGTAACGAGGAAGAGGAACGCTGATGTGTGAGTGTTGGGTTGGGTTGCAGCAAAGGAAGGATCTTATAGCCCATATTCCAAATTTCGCGTTGGAGCGGCTCTTTTGTCTCCTAATGGAACTATAATCAAGGGAGCAAACGTCGAGAATGCATCATACGGTACCAAACTCTTCTAGTTGCTAAAAAGCCTTTTTTCGATCCCTCGTATGTTAGGAGGAACGATTTGCGCAGAGAGGACAGCGATAGTAAAAGCTGTTGTAAGCTCACGATATCTCTCTTTCTCTCTACAGATGTTTTGATTCTCATGTTGCCTTCAACTAGACGGAGGATATGCGCACCTTTACCGCGTTGGCAGTGACAACGTGAGCACTCCTCGTCGCCACTACTACTCGAGTAATATTTAGAAGGATTTTCTCCCTCTCTGTTCCTCTTTCTAGAGACGTTGCATCCACGATATCACCCTGTGGGATCTGTAGACAGGTGCTTCGAGAGTTTTGTGCGCTCGAGATGCCAGTCTACTTGGTGGCGGCAGGCTACGACCCCTCGAAGCCATCTGAAGAAGGAGAAGGAGAAGAAGAATCTGATGGAAAGATGGTGTTGGAAACCACGTTGGGAGCTCTGCTTCCACATAGTTTTGGGCCAGAAGACCTCCCACGAGCTTAGCCGTCGGGGACCAGACTCTTACTCTTTCGCAACAGAGTGCTCTCTGTTATTGTATACCAAACAGTATATATATAAAATTCCGTACAAAATATCTTTTAGAGAAGACGTTGGGTCGATTCCCAAATCGGGCAGACGACCCTTGCCACCCAGCCTCCTCTCCCTCCCCCTTTTATTTGAACCAAAACGTGCGCGGGGAGCAATTGACTAGGAGTGTAAAGAAAAATGTCGGAATATCCTCCAGTGAATCCTACAGACGATACGAAAAGGAGGACGCACGTATTCACGGCGGCGGCTGACAAAGTCGCAGGAGACTTGCACATTGTGCTCATTTCGACGGGGAGCGTCGCATCTGTGAAGATTCCTCTCATCGTCAAAGAGTTGTTGAAAGTAAGGACCCAACTATGAAAATTTTATCTGACATTCTAAATTTCGGCTTCTCTAGTATGAACATGTACGGATCCAAGTGGTCGCGACCAAAGCGTCTTTAATGTTCTACAACGCACAAGAAATCGAAGAAAAGGAGAACGTCCGTGTATGGCGCGACGAAGACGAATGGACGGCAAGTTTCATTTCCTTTTCCAAAAAAAAAAAAAAGTTGAAATCTGATGTAAACCTTTCCTGACGCACGTCCCCTACTCGGCGGCGACGTTAGTCTTGGACAAAAGTATCTGATCCGATACTCCACATTGAACTCCGGAAATGGGCCGACTTGGTATTGATCGCGCCTTGTTCTGCAAACACTTTGGGTAAATTGGCAGGAGGATTGTGTGACAATCTGGCGACGTCGCTCTTGAGAGCACTCCCACCTATACTACAAGTACAAGATGTTCTTCTTGAACCCGTGTATGGTTTACCGATGGAGACATTGCCGAATGCAAGAACGGGCGGGGTAGAGGTCTGGGTGTTTCCAGCGATGAACACGATGATGTATGAGCATCCGTTGACTGCGAGACATCTGAGTATTGTTAAAGACGTATTAAAATATCGAGTGGAAGGACCCATTGGTGCGTTGATTTTATTATTATTTGAATATTTTTTGTCACGTTTCATGTTGACCTCTGCTGGGCAGCCAAAGGACTGGCGTGTGGTGATGTGGGTATAGGAGCAATGACAGAATGGAAGGATATTGTTGGTATGGTCGTTGACAGATACAAACTAGAGCTGAAGCAGTAGGGCGGCGCGGGGGGGAGGGGTTCTGCGTCTGATGGCCCCATAGCTGGTAACGATCAAGAAGTGACTACAAATAGCCAATAGCTGATAGTTTTTGTTTTGTAAATTTGTGGAATTCATAGGGGGCTTCTATCAAGCGACAGACGGACGGACGAAACTAAAGGGGATTAGCTAGGCCAGATGCAAGCGGCAGTCGTGAGTGGAATGCAAATGTCGTGAATTTGATAGAAGGAATAGAAGTATATATATTTTGATGAATATTTAAAGGGCGAATGAATTGGAGGTGTCGAGTCGGGGACAAAGGATTGTGATGGACCATAACGGTTTCCTTTTTGGGAGGGCGGGGCCTAATTGGATGAGCGTGGCCTTGACGGCAAGGCGTCGTCCAAATAGGTAACGCCTTGTTCTCGCGGAGGAGTAGTCCCCCTCTCCCATCTGCTACTAAAGGGCACTCCCTCTGAGCACTCGACGCGTTTTCTCGTTTACCTCCCCCTTTCCGTCCCAACTCCTCCTGGTCCACTACAGCCATCCCATCCCGGTATATCTACCTCCACAACAACCCTCCTAGTACGTCTCTCTTTCCCTTGTTGTTCTTCGTCTCCTTGCTCACCAGTTTCCCCAGTTACAGAATCAGCACTACTACCTACCACTACCACCAGTGCTATACCATGGCGACTATGACCACCACCATGACCACCTCGACCGAGCCAACCCTCCGATCTCGCGCCTCCAGCCGGTCTCTGAAGCGCGCTTTTAAATCCCCCTTTGGCAAATCATCATCATCGCAAGTCCCAGACCTCCCAGACCTCCCACTCCCTTCCACCAAAACGCCCGCCATCTCTACCACCGTCACCATGCAAAAGAGTAGCAGCAGTGCCAAGGACAGCAAATCCGCAGAGAAATCCACCTCTAAAAAGTCCAAACAAACCAAACCGGAAAAGGCAAAGGAAGCCGCTGCCGATGTCCGGTACTACGCCGATGGCAACAAAACCGGTTCTCATCGTCCCGTCACCTACGCCACCGCCGTCCAACTCAACATGCTCATGGGAGGCGGTACCCAAGAATATTGGCTCGCTCAAGCGCGTCAAACAGGTGGGGAAGCCGACGAAGAAGGTGGAGGAGGAATAGGAAACGGGGTAGCAGAAGTCGGTGGTTTCGTAGACGACAGTGGTCAAATTTGGTGGGACATGCAAGAAAAAGCAGAATGGACTTCGTTACTCCCCAAAGACGCTCAGGGACTTCCCGTCCAACAGACCGACGAGATGTGGGTCGAGTTTGATAACGATGGGAGAAGGAATTCGACCAGTTCCGATGAATCTAGTAGTTTCCTTTCGGCGGAATTTGCAGAAGAGGTCGATGGACCGATGATGATGTATTATGGAGAGTATACAGACGTCGAACGCTCAGCAGTCTATGGGATTCAAAAGGCCACCGGACCCGTTCTCTTCCCTATCATCGACATAAACAACGACGACGACCACTACTCTTCTCCAAACTCTCCCGATTCCGCTATGGCGCGTTCGATCATCTCCCAGGCTCACAAACAAATCGTTTACAATAACAAGTCGACGATCGTATTGGGCGGTGGTGATGGATTCGACGACAGTTTCCTGTCGTATGAGACAGAGATCAACACAAAGACGATCAGTAGTCGACCTGAGGCTCAGGTCACCATGATCAAAGCCTCTGCTGCTTCCTCTACCTCCCCTACCGCCGCCGCTACACCGAAGAAGGCCGGTCTCTTGAAGAGTCTATGGCGGAGCAAGCACTAGGTGTAACCGAGTCAGACTTGCCCCCTTTTGACTTCTTTATGGGATTTATGGATTTCCTCCTTCTCTGTCTCTCGTTTTGTATCACTCACGATCACGACCACTCTCCCTCCCTCTTTCTCTCTCAAACATACAGTCTCACCCTCCCTTGTCACTTGTCTTGTTTCGTTTCATCTTGTCTTTTTGTTCTCTGTTATTCGCTCGATAAACCTTCGTTATTGTACACCAAACCCCCTTTCATATGATACCTGTTATTACAGCTATTTGGATGATCTACCATTTTCCTTTTCTTTCGTGAATTTTTAGTGAACCCGAATTTCGCTAGGAGGTAAACGGACCGGTCGCGTAAAATCACATATTAGCATCAGCATATGGTCTGTTCGATTAGATAACTAATTTTATTCAGTAGAGTTTTCCAAAGGTCAATCTCCCCCTTGAATTTTGGAATAGATTCTGTTTTGGTTCTACAGTAATAGTAGTGACGGAATGAGCGGCCCCCCATTTGCCGGGGTTTGTAATAGAAAAAAATGATAAGTAATCGGTACTCGGGATGACTAACGCAGTGCGCCCCAATCGGGCGCGCGAGACAATCAACCAAACCAAGGGCGCTTCGAGCCAAACATCGTTCGACTTCGACATCTCGTCCCCTCCCTCTTCCCTCATTCCTCTCGTTCTCTCTCTCCTTGTACTTAAACAAAACGAGGATGACGACGCAAATGACACAAGTTGCAAACGAGGCGACGACGTTGATTCCGTATGGGATCGTCACGACGTCTGCAAAGGGCAAAGAACGCGACAAGGCCATGGATCAACATCAATAGTAAGTCCCCGCTTGCCCGCGTTCGTTTGTTCGTCTAGCCGTCTAGCCTAGCCTAGCCTCGCTTGGCTTTTCTCCTTTTTCATTCGTCGCTTCTCTCTTTCTCTCTCTCCTCTTGTTCTGACAAGGTTTGGTTTTGGTTTTGTATAGCTATGAATTTGGTGGACCCTGGGGCGTGACGGCGATGATGCTCATCTTCCCCGTGCTCATGTATTACTTTTGGATCTGTCTTTGGTTCTATGACGGTCAATTGGTCCATCCGACATCAGTAGATGACATTGTTCCCTTCTTCTCGCGCATGTGGGATCACGTCCGACAAGTGAGTCCCAAAAATAGAAAAAACTCCATGATTTACTGATTTTCATGGGTGTGGTGTGATGAATAGGATGCGGCACCTACAGTCTACACGTTTACGATCTATACCGGTTTGATGGCCTACGAGCTCTTACTCGCCTTTATCATGCCCGGCTACGAACAACAAGGTCTCCCCGTCCCCTCCCTCGACTACAAATCCCTCACGTACTACTGCAACGCCCTCTCTTCCTTTTACGCAACCATGATCACCTGTGCATTTCTTCATCTCACCCACCTCTTCCGTCTCACGGACATTATGAACAATTTCGGTTCCATGATGACCGTGGCGATGATTTGGGGTTGGGCAGCTTCGTTTTTGACGTATTATATTACGATCTGGAACGGTTCACAGATGAGAATGTCCGGGAATTTCTTTTATGATTTTTGGATGGGTGCACCCTTGAATCCGAGGATTGGGTTGGTGGATTTGAAGATGTGGGCGGAAGTGAGGATCCCGTGGATGTTACTTTTTATCATTGCCCTTTCGGGTGCTTGCAAGCAGTATGAGGATTATGGATATGTCACTGCTGTGAGTGTCCCCCCCTTTCCCTTCCCTTCCCTTCCCTTCTTGTCGCGTTGTCGCGTTGTCGCAGCCCTCATCATGTTTCTATAGAATATGGCGTTCATGGTCTTGGCCACTGGATTGTATCTTAATGCATGGTATGTACATCGACCACCCCACAGAGCTACCCGCTTGTTCTCTAACACGTCTCCCCTCTAGTGCAAAGGGCGAGGAATGCATCCCACAGACTTGGGATATGTACCATGAAAAGTAAGCCTGGAGAAACTCTGTCCCATCGAATCGAGTCTACCTACTCACGTACTAAATCAAATCAAATAAAAGATGGGGCTTTATGATCATCTTCTGGAACTTTGCCGGTACGTACTTCCCCCCTCTTTTCTCATTTGTGATTTTCTCTGACTGACACGATTGTTCGTAGGCGTGCCATTCGTACGTTTTTTGTCTCTGCTTCTGCAGCCTCTCTCTCTGTCACGTTCTGATGGTCCTATAGACGTACTGCTACTCCATCGTCTACATGGCCTCCCATGACCCTTCAAAGTACCACTTTTCGACTCCGGTCTATGTCGCCCTCTACGCGCTTCTCCTCACCTCTCACTACATGTAACTATCGGGGCCTTTTCCTTCCTCCCCTTTTTTGCTACTACTTTGCTGACAATTCGGCGTTTCTAGCTTTGACACAGCGATGTCGCAGAAGAGTCGGTTCCGAATGCAGATGCAAGGGATCACCACGTTCCGCCAGACCTTCCCCCAATGGCCTTGGAGTATCGTCAAGAACCCAAGCTTTGTCCAAACCGAACATGGGTACGTCACCTTTTACCCTATTCCTCTAGAAACAATTATTCATCTCTTCTCTAACGCTTTCTCTCCCTTTTTGTAGAAATCGACTGTTGACCGGCGGATGGTGGGCATATGCGCGCAAAATTGTACGTGAAACCTAGTCGTCATACTGTGATCTTTTTGTGATAATTGACGATTGACGACGACGACGAAAATAAAAACAGAACTATACGGCCGACTGGTTCCAATCTTTGTCTTGGGGTTTGTGCGTCGGTTTGGCTTCACCGATCCCCTACTTTTATCCCGTCTTCTTCCTCGTCGTACTCGTCCATCGCTGTGGCAGGGATTTCGAAAGGCAAGTGTCTTGGGGCGTCTCTCTCTCTCTCTACCGTTATTTTGGCCTAACAATGTGTGATACTTTTTTAGGTGCGCGTTGAAGTATGGAGAGGACTGGACAAGGTATTGCGAGATTGTCAAGTACAAGTTTATCCCTGGTGTCTATTGAAGGGACGATCGACAATGTTCAATGTTCACCGTGTCGATATCCAAAGAAAAAGAAAACAATAGAAAGAAGTAAAGATGTCAAGTTATCAATAGCATTAGACATTACATTCCATAACAAACAGCCAAAAGAAACATGTAAGCGTGAGGCGTGAGGGGGTCGGTGAGGGGCATAACATAAAGGCATGATCGGCATTACTATGGATTGGGAAAAGAGTCGTGTCCTTTTTGTTTTTATTATTATTTTTGTCATTCGTAAGGCATCGTCTGAACGCCCTCGACCATGGCGTTCCAGATCCGCAAGGTGGCTTCGCAGTGGTCTCGTTCTTGTGCAGTCCATGTCTGAAGCGCAAGCGAGAGCAACGTGTTTTCTCGATTGTGAAAGATGACTCTGAACTCGTGCCACAGGCTAGAAAAGAAGAAAAAACCGATACCTCAAAGATCAGCCATCGCCGTCATCGCAAAAGAGCAAGAGAAAGGGGGAGAGAGAGAGAGAATGAGCAAGAACAGGTGATGGGTGAAGACGAGAAGAAGAAGAAAAATCGCACCAATGACGGATGAACACCCTTCGCGCCATACAAGCCGTAATGGCCGCCTGATCTTTGCTGATACTCGCCGCAATCTTCTCTGCTTCGTTCTCCCATCCTTCCTTTTGCGTCTTCTTGATGCCCTCCAACTTGAGCGACTGCGTCTCGACTCGCTTCTTCAGCCGTTCGACCGCGTCGGGCGAATATCGATCGTGGCGCGCAAAGAGATCCCTTACGGCGACGTAGAGATCACGTTGGGTCTTTAGGGCCTCGAGGTTCGAGTTGACTGCAACGCGAGACTGGATAGAGTGAGAGAGAGAGGGCAGGGCGTTCAGGGATACAGTCAGTACGCATGTTTCTCCAACTCGTTCAAACAAGGATGGATATTGCTCACCCGTTGTTCCATACTGTCTGCGAGCGAGTTCAGATGTCCAGAAACGTTTTCTACCCCGATCCTTACGCCTGCAGCCAACGAGCTGTCAGGTAGTCCCCAAATGTTTCCGCTACTGCCTTCCGTGAGTGCATTCAGCGTAAGAGTTGCTCGCATAATATCGGCCTAGCAGTCACTCAATATGAAATATACAGTCACTTGTTATCAAACGTACCGATCCAGTCTCTCGTCGTTTAAGTACCCGCTCTGTAATGGTGCATAGACGAGTCCATTGTTCAATAAGCGTTCCAATCTTTTGGCGAGTCGCACTATACCCAAATAAAAGTAAACACTTGCATGAGCGTGTACAGAGAGAAAACTCACGCCAGTTTTTCTTCGAGATTGCCAGGAATACTCATCTCATCATTCCGATCGACCCGCTTCGTAGTCGCTTCTTCGTCATAGGATATCGGAGTTCGCCGCTTCCAGCCATCAAAGTCTGGTTCGGAGAGGAAGACCGAGAGTACACCGTCATCCTTGATGACTGGATGGTTTCTGAGTGGAGATATAAAGACATCCAGTGGACTAGAGATGATGGAACATACACAATAAAGTTGAGAAACCTTGCTAGACCTTTCCTATAGGTTTGTTCAGAACTAAGTCGAGGATAAATGAATATTGTTCACACCTTCTTTGTTCTATGAAGTTTTCGTCCGCTGTCAAGATTTCATTAGACAGAATAGAGTCAGAAGAACCAGAACACTCACGACCGATTCGCTTTGGTGGCAGTTGAGGAAGGATACGGAAAGGGTAACGTCGTACAAGACAGTCCCATAGGAATACAAACTCGGAGTACCTGGTTCAACATTAGTATTAAGAGCAGTCGGGTCGCCATTTCCCACATACCTGCGTTGTACAGCAGGTCCTCTGGAATAAGACTGAACAGAATAAACTGTAAACCTGTTGAAAAACAAGCCCTGTTGACCATGGATGGACACTGTGACCTGCTCCTGGCCTTTCCACCAATGCGGCGGCAACCCGCTCGAAATAATTGATGCAGTAGCATGACCAGCGTCGGCAATTGGACTCCCCCCGCTCCATGTTCCTTTACTCGGAAGAGTCCATGGGTCCGGATCGGGGTTATACACTGGACCTGGCCGCGGCGGTGGGAATGAAGACTTGACAGTGGAAGAACCAATCGCAGCCAATGCGGAAGCGTCAAGAGAGGGCACCGGAAGTTCGTTTTGCTGTGCAAGTTTCGCTACATTTTCGATGCTGATGCCTACTGGAACTTAACTCTGTTGGTCGCATGCCTCTTTATCCAGCCTACCTTGGTCCTGCTGCGCGAGGCCGACCAGCGCCAATGCTACATAGAATTCACCTCTGCTTACTCTGGACTTTGAGCTGACAAGGTTTATAATCTTGAAAATAGCTTAGCTACAGAGTTGGCGAATAGAAAAGGTAACAAAGGTAGACGTACCTGTTCAATGGTCGCAGCAGGGAGCCCGGATGTTGAAATGACACGTTGCAAAGAGTTTATTGATACCGTTCCAGTGCCAAGAGTATCCATAGTTGTGAATGTTTGAGCATAAACTGGAGGAATCTGCGCGTTGCCTAAGGGTTTCGGTAGATATGTCAGAACATCGTAGTCATTTCAGCAATTACAGTATACCTAGAATACTAGAAAACTCCGACGTGGGCTCAGGGTGGGTCGGCGTCGCAACTCCTGACCAAGGGTCAACATCGTTATCGTAGACTGATGCTGCTAGTGGGTCTGCAACGAAGCTTGCTTGAAACCCATTCAGCGAGTCATATCGAGTTTGAGGAGAGCGGGCGACGTTGAACATTGCTCGGGTACTAGCACTGGAGGAGATCAACTTCCGAAGCAGTTTGGCCTCCACCTCTGTCATGTCCACCAGCCGTTGGCTTTCGTTTGGCCGTATTGCTCGTCAAAACCCTCTAAATCGTATCAGTAAAACTACACGTACGATTGCGTCTGCCTCAACCGTCAACGCGGATGAAATAGCTCATTTTTCTCGACTCTCCGACCAGTGGTGGGACGAGCGAGGGGAATTCTCAATGCTACATAAAATGAACCCCGTGAGAGTAGAGTTTATTCGAGATCGAGTTTTACGGGTACGACACGACGAGGAAGACCCCCAAGCCGTTGATTTCGTCGGACTGAACGCTCTAGATATTGGCTGCGGTGGGGGTCTTTTATCAGAGGTAAATACCCCTTTAACGTACTATAAGTGCTGAGTAGTACATTAAATATCGTGTGAACAGAGTCTAGCCCGCCTGGGAGCTAACACATTGGCCATCGACGCGTCGGAGACAAACATACAAGTAGCGAAAGCGCACGCTGCTCGTGACCCAGCATTCAACTCGCAAGATTCACTTCTGAGGCGAGAGTTGACCTACAGATGCACGACATCACATGAATTGGTTGAGGAGGGTCAAAGTTTCGACTTGGTCTGTTCACTTGAAGTACTAGAGCACGTCGATAACCCGGCCGACTTTCTGAAATCTTGTGCAGCCCTTGTAAAGGTGAGTTAATTCCTGCCCCTCATGGTACTATCAGATGCAACCTGGGCTGACCCGTTCCTCTCATCTAAGCCTGGGGGTCACTTGGTACTGTCAACAATCGCTCGAACACCATTATCGTACTTTTTGACCATCTTTATGGCGGAAAATGTGCTCCGGATGGTTACCCCCGGTACGCATTCGTTCTCGAAATACGTCAACGCTCCAGAACTGCTCGAATTCTTCCGTTCTCAAGTGCCTTGGCTCCCAAGAACTTCTAGCGAGCCACCCAGTAATCTTGCCGAACTTAGGGGGATGATCTACAATCCGTTATCAGGGACGTGGGGCTTATTACCTCGTGGTGCACCATTAGCATTAGAGTGTAACTACATTTTATGGTTAAGAAAACCTGTATCATAGATCAAGCGTTTTGGATTTTCGTCTAGGATGTGGCACAAATGTGTGAACCTGTGACCGCCTCCACCCTGAATTCGTTTCGTATCTTAGTCTCCGACCATATCAGGCGGTCCTCACAAGACGGCGTAAGGATGGACATCGAGTCAGAGCAACATACACAGGAACCTGCTGAGTCTGTTGTGCAACAGTCGGCGTCTCCTACTCCAGCCACTTCTCAGAGTCCACCAGCTGCAGGAGCAGTCAGCCCTTCTACCTCAACTAGATCGCTCAAACGGAGTGCAGATATTATGCAAGATGACGATGAAGAACGTCAAGATGCAAAGAGGAAACGTTTAAGTGCCGACGGTGCTGAAGGCGCGGGTGAAACCTCTACCGCATCCACATCTCAGGTCGTCCCCCCATCTGATGGAACAGATGCCGACAAGCTCGTGGAAGAGATAGGACTTGAACTTGGCTGTGGTTGTTGCGCCGCACTGTGTTATAACCCAGTACTTTTACTCCCTTGCCAACATTACTACTGTGGCAGGTACGTTTTTCATCTTTGCCACTCTCAAAGGATTGAGAATTTGTGCTAAAGCCAATCTATGTAGCTGCTACACGCTTTGGACAAGAGTAAGTTTGACTATTCTATCCCTTAGCAGCGTCTCAGCTTGGTCACTGCTATAAGACCTCCATGAACTGTGGGCACAATAATAACTCATGATTGGCTTACAGAATGGTGGGGTAAACTGTCCCTCCTGTCGATCTGCTGTTACCTCCATCGTGCCTTCTCGAGCCATTCAGTCGCTCATCGAGATTTACCTTCGTTCTGTCCCGTCGAGAGCGCGTATACAGAAGGAAAAAGAGCAGGCAGACGAGATATATACAGCCGGTCAAACTATTCCAGTGCGTGATCCCTTGTTTATGCCCATCGTATCGAACGCTTCAATTTGTTTCACAGGTCCCTACTCCACGTCCTCGCTCTCCAGAGATCGCTCCCATCACAGACCATGAAGCCTACTTTCGACCTTGTCCCCATTGTGCAAGCCCGAATGATTTTAATTGGTCGTGTCCTGACCCAATCATCGATCCTTCTGTGGACCTCACTCGCGCTCGTTTACTGACCGATGGAGTGCCTCCCGGGCACGCACGATGCGGAAATTGTGAGCATTTGCATGCGGCAAGAGCACCCCCGACATCTCGATGTGATTTTTGTCACTTGACTTTCTGCGGTCTCGTCGTGCCAACCCGGTGCCATGCAAAACGAATACGCGACCAAAAACCTATTGGGATGGATAACTTGATGGACATCCTTGGAAATAGTGACGTTTATGACGCTTTCAACATCAATGCAGTCGAGTTTGACTACATGTTGGATTACTTGCGGGAACACGATATCACCCCCGAGAACATTTACTCAGAAGTGTGTAGAAGCATCTGATATATGAGTCTATTAATATCTTTGTAGATCGTAGAAACCATTTTGACGACAAACGACGGGTGGCGACCATTGCTAGATAGAGGACTCTTTCCTGCAGTTACCGAAAATCCAGTTCTTGCCTCGGACCCCCCGGCAGATCCTCCCAGAGAAAATGCGAACGTGACGGAGGAACCCCCGGCCTCTTCGACAGCCCAGAGTCCAGAAACCGCAGTAGAGCCTCCGGCACAGGAACCAAGTGGTGGTGGCGAAAGAGTGGAACCCGTTGACCAAGAAATGAGAGATCGCGATCAACCCGCGATTAACGTCCCTGAAGAAGGCGCACCTCCGGCAACTATGGTAGTTGAGCCCACAACAACTATGGCAGTTGAACCTACTCCAACTGTGGCACCTGAGCCCACAACAATCATGGCACCTGAGCCCACAACAACTATGGCAGTTGAGCCCGCTCTAACTACAGAAACAGCATCACCTCCAACAAATCAAGGTGTTGATAACACCCGGACACCAGGTTCTGCTGATACAGTTGCTGCAGAAGCCCCAGATCTACCAGAGGGAAATATCGCTTCATCAACCAGCGCGCATAATTCTACTCAGCAGCCCCCGACCCCAATTATTGTTCCCGAGCCTCTGCCTACCCCTAACATCGAGCATCCGGAACCAACTCTCGATACCCTCCCTATAGACGTAGAGCCACAGGAACAGCGTCAACAGCAAAATCCAGAGGTGACTACAGAATCTCAAAACCAAGGAGAACAACAAGCAGCCCCCCCAGACGTTTCTACGATCTCACAACCACCCAATATTACCTCTCAACCCGACGATGTCCGCTCGAACAGTTCTTCTGACAGTGACGATGGGGACGATTCGCGCTCTAGGCGCCGCTCTTCCCCACCGCCGGAAAATTCCGCATCTCCTAATGGACCACATCTTAGTAAGATATGTAGGAAATGCGCGGCAGAGGTATTCTTTTGGGGCGCAAGGGATTGGTGGATTAAGGAGAGAGCCAAAGCTGTTGCATCTAACGAGCTTGCGGAAGACATCAGAAAGAGGAAGGATTGCGAAAATATCGGTGCATGCGAGAGGGAATTTGATAATTGTAAGCCAGAATTTCGAAGAAAGAACTAGTCTGACAGAGTTCCACTAGCACATGCACGGGAATGTAGGTCATAATGTAGCACTTATACTGTATTTTCTGACCGCTATTTCTAGTCAACCATATTCCCCAGCCCTTGCACCCGATTACTATCCCCAACGAGACACCATCGTCTAGTAACCAAGCCGAAAACGGCCAAAATCAAGCAAACCCAGTGGAAACATCTAATGAAGTCAACGGAAGTACAAGCAACCCCCCAACTAGTGCTACCGAAGCAGTGGAAGGATCGCACCATAGCCCAGAACGCCCCTCATCTCCAGACACCGTGAGAATGGAAGTGGAACCGACCCAGCCAGTATCTACCGAAACGACGATTCCCAGTGCAGCCAACGCACCATCCACTAACGGTGTTACGGCCGAATCTGCACCTGAGACACCACAAGCGGATCATCAGATGGAAACTGACAATCATACTACTCCAGTATTGAGCACTACCTCACACGATGTTTTACAAACCCCAAGCGGCACTATGGAGACGCCTGCGTCGACTACGGCTGCTGCAATTGCCCCTGTTAGTCCCACTGCAATGCCACATATACCTAACGGGAACGGGTATTCAGAAAAAATTGATCCCTCGATGGCTCCTCAAGATTTGGATGTCCAGATGACGATCCACGAGGAGAGCAGCGCTCCCACGGCCGTCGCAACAACGACAGCAAGGGTAGCTTAGTTTGACATACTTGCATTGGGTCTTTCCATCATTCATTCATCCTATTATCCTCCATGATTGCTATGACTATGTTGTTTACCTACAATCGTTAATATTTTGTTTCATTCCGTTGTTCCAGAAGAGATAAATGAATATGAATCTGCGTTATATACACTTATATCTTTGATCCAGGGCTCTCAAAAACGTCGGCAAACGCTCCTGAGATCTCCGGGATCATGTCACTTGTGAGGGTAGCTCGCCCATGCTTTTCAAATGCTCGACGAGAGATGGTGCGCGTAAGAATAGCGGCGCCTACACAGGACAGGAGTGGAAGTCGTGTATGAGATATTTGACTGTTTCCTTTGCTATTAAATAATCAGTTTCTAACGAAAAAATAGGAAGGGAAGTATCCTCACTTGAAAACACCCTCTTCGTAGCCTTTGGACCATGCAAGCATTGTCCCAGTGAATCCAGAGAGCAAGTCCCCTTGTCCTCCACATCGTTTCAAGCCACTTTTCGTAACAACCTAGGGTTAAAATAAGAACCCACGAGTTTCTGGATAGGGCGGAGTAATACCTCTGCAGTCTCACGTTCCCCTCCAGCTGACGTGGAATGGGAAAATGAAATGATATCTGTTTCACCTTTCTGGAGGACAGTCACACCTCCTAATGCATCAGAGAGTGTGATAGATGCCTGTGTCTTCTTTGCCGTCTTGCTAGGTACGCCCTAAATCAACAACGTCAGAGCCAATGTTCTGAAATCGGGAAAATGTGATAGTGATAGAGACCTAGATACGCACAAATGATTCGCAGAGGTTGGTGAATTCTGGAAGATTGGGAGTGATCACTGCCTTTGTGTAGCCGCGAATGATATCAATATCCTCTTGGACGAGCAAGAGAGCATCTGCGTCGAGGACGAGATAGAGACCTCTCTCACGAGCCTGCTGAATAGCGAGTCTCGCGAATGCTTGCATATGTGTCTCGCGGCCGAGTCCGGGACCGACAACGAGAACATGCAGCCGTGGTAACAAGGCATCCAATAAGGAAGTCAATTCTGCGACCGTCCTAGATGATTTCACTTGTCACAAACGCAACGAAGAGACAAAGAGCCTTATTAAACATACGTCTCTGAAGCAAGGATAGGATAGACCATCAAATCGGGCGAATAGCTCTTGATTGCAGGTGCAGCCGCTGGTGCACATATGATATGGGCGAGGTCAGCACCCTACGAGAAATAAGCCCAATGTTCATGCTTCACAAATCAACTGGAATCGTACCGCTCGAAGGGCAGCCATACCCGCAAAGTAAGGTGCGCCCGTGTAGCTATCATTCGGTCAAGATACGAGATTCCAGCATCTGAAATAAATACTCAGACGTACTCTCTACATCCTCCAAATATCCCTACTCGTCCTGTTATAGAGACACAGAGCAAACGATCACGATCAGTTTCTCATCACGAGCGACAACATGGGAAGACGAAGTGGGTGTGGATGGAAGGTTGTTCAAGCCTGTTTTTTTACCTGCTTGGCCCTTATGCAATCCACCAGTCAAAGGTGGAATGAGCTCTTTGACCTGTGTGAGAATCGTTTTCGACATTGTTGGCTCGGGAGACTCGAGAGGTCTGAAGGCTTGGGGATGGCGAGGCGTAAGATGATGGGAATGACGCGCCGTCGCGAACCTTGGTCGGACGACGCCGCCACCGTAATCGCCAGCCCCGCCGCCTCTGAAAGTCGCAAATCCCTTCTCTCGAATCGGTAAAGGCAGGTCCTTTGGACAAACCCACGGAAAGACAGTATCAGGACGACGACTTTGGTCGTATAAATAGCGGCGAGCTTCGCCATGTTGCAGACACGGTCGATGGAGGAAGGAGAAACGACGAGTTATTGCGAATTCTTTGGAGAATCTTTGGATCTGTTGTTTGATCATCCTCAAGTGGCTATTACTGCTCCAGCGGGTCAACAGTGGACACACGAACGCTCTGGGATACGACTGGAGATCCCGAGGACGAAAGACGACTCCAACTGGGCCCTCCAGGCAGATGCTGTCTGGCTTGCTTCTATATATCTATCCGAACGGCTACTAGAAGTCACAGAAGGAGAAAGATTCGAGGGTAAGACGTTAGAGCTTGGGTGTGGAGCAGGGTTACTAGGCATGTCTTATTTCTCCCTTATCGCTTCTTGTTCATATTTTCATTTCGGTCAAAACTTACCGGTAATCTTCTTGATGCTATGAATTCAGGCCTTGCAATTGCAACCAGCCACCCTCACTCTCGGGTCGTGCTTAGTGACTATCCCGATGAGGGGATCATCGAAACTTTACAGCGAAACGTGGCTGGTAATCACCTAGGACATAGGGTGAAAGTGGCACCCCTGGATTGGAATGATCCAGGTGCCCTCCATGGGGAACGATTTGATACAATAGTCGCCGCGGATAGTCTTTGGATGTCCGAGCTCCATTCTCCCTTATGCGAAACCCTCAAGATGACAATGGCTACGCACGCGAAGGCCCATATCATAGCAGGTCTACATACTGGTCGACTCACGATCCAACGGTTCCTAGAAGCCGCGGACAAATCTGGCCTCACAGCCCTAAAGGTTATAGAGTATCACAGTGTAAGCGGAGAGCATCGTGATTGGTCTCCCGAGAGGGAAGGAGAGAGAAGGGAAGTAATGAATCGTTGGTTAGTGTACATACGGCTGACAGTACTTTCGATGTAACAATTTGAGATTATCCTGGTATTTGTGGCCTAAGGAAACGAATACAAGTAAACAGGTAATGAATGACGGGATTGAGTCATGCCGACGGGCGTCAATAAGAAAGCACAAGGTTAGCTGCTTCAGCTTCCTTGATATGGAGGTGGCTCTCGCACGGATTCTTCTTCATAGTCCGCTTCATCTTGAGGGTTCCTACCTCTCACCAACGACACGAAATTCGCAGTGAGTTGGTGGATTTGGTCTCTGGACATGTTCGCAGGTGCAGCCGCCGCAATGAGTGCCTCCGTCGACCGTGGGTGAAGCTGAGCCATCGCTCCTGGGGTATACGGTGGCTGTGGTTGCTGACCTGGTTGTGTATGTTGCTGGTCCTGGGAGTAAGGAGTTTCGTTGGTGCTAGTCATGGTCGACTCCGAAAAGGGAGCACTTGTGGAGCCATTCCTTCCGTGGCCATAATCACTCGTTTGATGTACCACCGTCGGTTGGAGGGCCCTTTTCTCATCGATAAATGTCCCCTCAGAGGGGATCGACCATGGCCTTGGGCCCGCCGTCGGGTCTGCAGGTGGGAAATAACTCGAATAACGTTGTGTTTGCTCCATTCTAGCCTTTTGTTGCTTCTGTCTCCTCAAGACGAAGAGTACACCGATAATCAGGGCAACTACCGCGATGGCGCCTATTGTTGCACCAACGATGACCGGCGTATTCGATTTCGTGTGTATACCAGAAGCAGATGATTCCGCTATCGATGCATCATTTCCTGTGTTGTTTTGTGGATCATCAGCGGAGCCGCTAGGGAGATCAGGGATATCCTGGAAGGTAATCGTGGACGACCCAATGACAGAAACTATCGTTGAGTGCGCGCTTCCCGTAGACGAGGATCCACTAGGTTGCGATCCAGATACGGTAGAGGTTGAAGAAGACGAGCCAGATGCAGATGCAGGTGAACTTGTGCTAAGGGAGTTGGAGGCAGTGGAGGGGGACAGATCTACTATATTATCGGTGGACTGGATGATTGTGTAGCTTGGTCCGGGCATATCTGGGGTTCGAACGGCTCTAAAAACGAAATAGTTTGGTGAGAGGAAAGTATGGGAGAGTGGACAGTACAGCAGACCTGACATAAAACGAGTTAGTGGTGCAGATCCCCCCCTTCGCGGGGTCATCTAACCACCTCCCGCAAGTCCACGCGATTCCGTCTCCTATTGACGCCTATGAAGGTATTGGTACTCGTTTAACAAGGAGGATAAAGAACCAACCCATGCAGAATTACAGAAGCTAATGGTATCGTGTGACTGGTTTGTCAAATAATACCTACAGGTGTTGTACTGTCTGACTTTGGTTTCGCCTATGGCAACCTCAGTGTTGCCACCTGGGGGATCCGATGAGCGCCTTTAATTGCAGGGTCGGGTAGTAAATACAATACCTTCTGATCGCAAAGCGCTTGTGATATGTGAACAGTCCTGAATTGAAACCCTGTTAGCAAAAAAACTGGCGGGACGAATACCCGAGGCACGCCGAAACGAGAGAATGCTTGCTTACCTTTGGGTCAGGATTGTAGTCCGCCTATCCATCATCGGCTCAGCTATCATCTTACGTTGCTCTTAAAGACAAAGGCTCACTGGGTGATAGCATTCACGGCTGCACGTCGACGCCGAACAGATCGAGGTGGCCCTCTTGTCGAGCTCCGTTATCCCCTGTGTACTATTCCTTAACCCAGAATCATTGCATATTAGGCTGTAAGCCATGTGTTCTCCTTGAATTTCGACATTGGTGACAATGGGGACTGTCCCATCGTCACACCTTTCATCATCCGCCGCCCTCCTGATGGATGCCCCCTTTTCTCCCCATAAATGATGATCACGGTAGTCGAGATGTGAAGCCTCCGTCGTAGAAGGGAAAGTAACTAGGCAGGCAAGTAGGAGTGGAATGCCCAAGCGAATGGACAATAGAATAGGACCCATATAACGGCCACGGTCGATCTGTATGAATATCCAAAAAAGAAAACGAAAAACGAGTGGAAGTGGTAGAGACCAGGTTCAAACTAAGGCTCTGCTTCTAGAAAAAAGCGACCCAGCAACAGGGAAGGAGAAGGACGGGTATATTGCATGGTGGGAACTTTACTAAGTATTGCGCGCGCATCAGGCTGTCCTCGGCCAAACCTCGTCCGCTTGCGGCTGTTGTAGCTTCTGACTGTATTCTTATGAATGATCCCAGCCCGTACTAACGGCCCTGCTTCGTAAAGCGACTTCGCCCGCGCTCACGTTCTCCCTTTCTCCGTTTTGTACGGAGGAGACGTTCGGTTGGGGGTTATGTAGAGCTTTGATCGATGGTTTCGAGATTGGATATTGGATCTCGCGTGTCAAGTCAGATTGTGAAAAAGTATCCGAAATATCCAGACTGGAAGAAGATACAGGTCGTGTATTAAGGAAGGGTGGATATACAGTGATCTCAAGCATGAAGAGCCGCTACACCGCTGCTCCTATGCTGTGTAAAACCGATTTCTTCAATATGTGAAGCGATATAATTAGACCATTTTGACCACTTTACTGCCATCTACGAAGCCTCGTAAAGACATCGCCTCTACAAGACCCTTTTCGTTCTTCCTCTTCATCAACTCGTCCCACCACCCGAACAAGAAGTCTCTTGCAATCAGCTTGAACCAAGGGGTGAAACTGTTCTTTGGGTCATCGAACATCGCGATCAGCTCTTGCTTATCCACGTATTTATGGTCCCTGATCTCGTTTTCGTTTGGCGTGACCGTCACATCCGCGGTGATGAAGAGAATGTAGTCCACTGAGGAAGAGAGAAAGAGAGAAAGGGTGATTCATAGATCAGTCATTGGCACCGCACTTCAACTAGATGAAGCCCCTTACCTTCATGTTCACCCCACAACCCATCGCTGGGCGCCAGGTAATGTATCCTTGTCAAATACTGAAACTGGTCCACGGGTGTTTGTGATTTTGGAATTCCAAGCTCATGCTCCAGTTTCCGACTAGCAGCGACGCGGACGCCATACTGCTCCTTTTCAATCTTCTCCTCTTCGAAATCATCCAACGGGTGCGAACAGCACGTATTCGTCCACATATCCGGGAACGTAATCTTTTCGGTCGCACGTTGTTGGAGGAGCAACTTTCCATCGGAAGGTCGGAAGACGAACGCGCTAAAGGCACGATGTAACAACCCTTTTCTGATGTTTTCCATCAAGTGGCCTAGATTTTGTACGTATCAGTAATCGATCGTCCATACACGTGACGGGGAAAGCGCAAAGTCAGAAGGGGCGGTCAAAAAGTATAGACATAACGTCGAGAGTTCAAACAAAAGCCATGAGAGGAGGGAGGAGAGGACACACAGAGTAATATATAAAACTAAACTTACATGTCTTTTTGTCCAACGCTCCAATTGCGACGTCGTTCTCGTCAACGACGATGCACCTCTCATCCATCAGTTTGGACTGCTCGGGATCATATTCTGAAAGATCGATAGACGCCAATTTCCCCTGATGAGCAGTCGAGCTCGCAACGGGCTCTTGAGCATAGGCCCCGGACGTGGTGACAGACGAGGACATGGATGCAACAAGGAAAAGTAATGTAGGTTTGTAAGGTTTGTCGGTTCGGGTTTGAAAGAGGAGGTGAGGACGTATGGGTCGGGAGAACAGATGAGGACGAGAGCAGACAGCCAACGAGGAAGTGGGACGATATAAGAGACGCATAAAGAAAGCGGATCACGCGATTGTACACCCGAGCACTCCAATCAGCATCCATCTATTATCCTACTTGGACAAATAATCAAGCCCAGGTTATGTCTCCCATTGTCGACAATGGGAGGGATGAACGGAACGCGGTACTAAACCGAGCTCACAATATCCTCAATATGAAGCCAAAAAAGGGTACGTAAAACATCGTGTATTACAAAAGCGTCGTACAGAGGTAACCGCCGAAATGACACGGCCCTTTGTGATACTCAGACATGCAGCTCGATCGGATTGTATATGTGGATAGATGTGATATAGAATTTGGTGAGAGTCCGAGGTCGTAATTTTCTCCAGCAAGGATGGAAAAGAAAACCTTGGCTGGATGACCACTCCTTTCCCAGTGCGTATACGTGTTTCTTGACTTTTCGGGTGGAGAGAGGTTCAGGGAGAGTCAAAGGTGGGGCGCGTCTCATTATAATAAACTCTTCTACTATAACGAGGCTAGGGAAGAAGGTCAGTACGTCGGGGTCATTTCCGAACAACAAGTCAAAGTACTCACTGATAGCGAACAGCGAGACAGGCAGACACGCGCCATTCGTCAAGTTTCGCTAACCCACAAAGGAGTAGTGGTTCGACGCTCTGCTCTTTTGCCGTAGGCGCGATAGGGACGGGAGAGAAGGGATGATAGTGGATCATAATGTATCGGGGAAATTGTTCGTGATAGTAAAAAGCTTCATGATATGATAAATGTGGTAGTGGGTGGACAGGAAGTGGAGATGGTGTCGGATAACAAGGTGGGGTGGGGTGAACGACGGAAGACTAGAGTGGTTGCTAGAGGTAAGGACGTGGTTGCAAGAGGAGGGTGGAGAGGAAATGTGACGAGAATGTGTGGAAGGTGGATGTGGGGTACAATGGGAGGATGCCAGGGGGATAATGCTATGTATGAATATGAGGGATGATGGGTGTTGCAGGCAAAACGGGATGCAAGTCGGAAACCAGAGATCCAAGTGAGCCACCTAGCCGTGGGTGGGGATGAGACATGCCAGAAGGACGAGCGAGCACGGAAACCCACAGAAAACATCTACTCTAATGTGTAGAATGGCTTCCTGCGCTCCCTGCGGGCGGAGGCGGTTGATCTGTCGGAACAGCTCTCCGCATATAGTCCAAATGGTCTGTCTGGCCCATACTAACGGCACTCAGTAGCCCACTTCTCATCCGCATCAAGGGGTCCAATCGAGGATCTTCACGCTGGTTCAACCGACGATGGTCTTCATCCCACCCATCATAATCCTCTCCGCTCACGTCTTGCGAGTAGACCGACCGAGAGGCAACACTCATCGCCCGACCCCCATCCTCCGCTTCATCTCGAACGCCATGAGCACCCATCGAAGACGAACCAGCGATGCGACCGCCCGTCAGTGGTGTACGGACATCCACCTCTTCTTGATCTTCTGAAGTCCGTGGATGCCCAAATGATGTTTGGCTATAACCTAAGCTCAACCCAGCAGTAATCTGGCGATCATAGTGGACCGGCTCTGGCTCATACGCTAATCCAACTCCACTACTGCCAGGGCCACCGCTTCCATCCTCCACACTGGCAAACTGTTCGTACTCGGGAGGGTACATACTCGACATAGCTGGCGAACCACTCCTCCTACTTCCGCCCTCCCTCCCATTGCTATTCCTACCCCCGCTGCCAGTAGGATGCAGATTGCCCGGTAGCAAAGTTCCACCACTACCACTGCCACTTGCGCTTCCACTCGAGTCACCATTCCCGTTTTTCAGAATCGGTCGAGGGTTGTATGCAGACGGAGGGATACGGAGACCGCCATGATTCGAAGCTGACGGATCCGTTTTGACAGGGCTAGGCGTCCTGGAGTTTGACCTCCGCCCAACTGGATCATAACGCGACGGAGTACTGGGATAAGCGTGTCCGTGTTGTGATACTGGCATCGGCACAAAACTGGGCTGAATGAATGGATTGTTTGCTGAACCAAACGAGACGACGGGCTTCATGCCACCTGCATATCCCATCTCTTCCTCGTCTTCATCCATCAAGGGGCTTCGACCTCTCATACCCAATCTTGACGAAGGAACTGAACGTAATACAACCGGGTGGTCTTCATCATCTCCAAACCGTTGGTTTGCATTCGCTGCTGCCTCAATAGCCGCTGCCTCCGCTTCACGCTGGTTTTGTATTCGTCTTCGACGACGGCGGAGGGCAAAGACGACAAATAGCACCATTGCCACCAATGCCAATGCGACTGTCACGAACACGCCAGCGACGGCGCCGCGGTTTTTGAAGAAGCTGGATAAAATAGTAAAGGACACGTAAACAATCTTGGTTTCTTTCATGCAAAGGTGAGTGCACTCACTCGGCCGTCGATCTATCCCCAGAATTCAACACCCCTGGGGGGTTAGCGATCACTTGAGTCATTGTCGTAAATGAGCCATTCGAAACAGTGATGACAACAACAGTCGTAAACTGCTCGGGAACGGTGATAACTGGGGATCCAGATGAGTCCGTCATGGTCAATGTCACTGGCGTAGAGAGTGTCGTCCAAGGTAGGTCTGGCATCGGATGACTTGTTATCGGGTATTCAGTTCGTGTCTGAGATGAAGAGGGGTCCTGATCGCCTGGCGATGCTGAGCTTGAGCCCGACCTGGTGCCAGTGGATGTGGATCGGGGAGTGGTCGTAGTTGGAGTCACATCGTCTGGACCGCCAGTACCATCTGAACTCGAGGAAGAGCTCGAGGACGAGCTCGACTCAGGGGTAGACGAAGAGGTGTCTAGAGTTGATGATGAAGAGGACGGGGGCGGGGTTGACGAACTGGATGTAGATGGCACGGTGTCCGGTCCGCCTGTCCCATCAGGGGAAGAATTCGAAGGTGTTGACATAGAACTCTCGACAGAAGAAGAGCTCGATGGAGGGGGCGTAAATACAGGTGTTGAGACTGAGGGTGTGGACATGTACGAGGACGAAGCGCTAGAACTATATGAAGATGATGGGTCGTCAGTGACTATAAAACTTGACGACGACGACTCAGACATTATAGTAGACGTATGGGGGACATATGTAGACGAAGGAGGGGGTGTGTACGATGTAGGAGGAAAATATGTTGATGGGGGAGCAGGAGGGGTGGAAGAGGGAACCCAGTCAGGCTGGCCGTATGACGGAACTGAGGAAGCAGGCGGAAAGTAAGTAGAAGAAGCAGTGGAAGATGGTGTTTCAAACGATGATGGGGGAGATGACCAAGGTTCTATCGTTGATGAGGAAAATGAATCTTCTGAGCTACTGGCGCTCGACCCAAAACTACTTTTTTTATGCTATTAAGTATCTATTTCGAGTAAGGCAGCTGGCTTGCCCGGCTGGCCTTAGCCAAGCTGCGGAAAAGGGATGTGACTTACGTTTCAGAAGATGCCGCCGAAGACTCGGTTGACCCGGACGGCGATACGTTCAAAGAAAGAGAAATCGAGACAGGAGGGGTTACTGTTGTTCAGCAAGCATCCACGTCCCGTTCGACCACCAAGAAAGTTCGTATACAAGGCCAGCAGGTCGAGATGATTTGTTCGCGTTACCGCGGTTCTGGATAAGGGCGGCTGATCAGATTACGCTCAAAGGACCCAAGAGACCAAGCATGCTGCAACGTACAGGTTTCCACGAGAGAGTGCGGTGCGAATTGTAGTGTGGAAGGGGGGTTCGACCAATGGGCGTATGTCGATCCAGGAAAGGGTATAATGGGCCAGGGTGGATCGCCGTTGGAGGTTGGGGGTCGGGTTTGAAGATGAAAGCAGATATTAACAAGAAGAAGAAAAAGAAAAGAAAAATCGTTAGCAAGGCCTTGCGACCGACGTGGTAGCGGTTCAAGCAGCGGAGAAAACAAGAAACGCATGGAGCCGACGCGATGCGACAACGTCGATGGCATGGCATGGACTGGAATCTGCGGCGAGGAGCACGCCAGAAGCCAAGCGCATTCAATAAACAACGGATGTCGCCGTTTTTGTCGACATTGCCAAAAATATGCTCCAAATTTGTTGTCCGAAAGACGGATAGAGAGCTGAAATCTACAGCTGGAGAGTGGGCGGATATGGTACAAACCTGGATTGTCGGATGAGGTCGGGGCCAAGGACGACTCAGGGGAAGAAGGAGCGACAACGTCTGTAGACTCTGGTGAGTCTGGTGAAGAAGGAACTGTTGAAGCTTGGTCTTGACGGCGCCTGATACTGGCCAGCTGGCCAATAGGGCTCATCCCTCGACGAAAGGTGAGTGGCCGAATGGTCTGACCGAAAGATATAGGTTATAGGCGACAAATCCTGGAGAGCGTTGCTCTCATAGAACAGAATAGATACGAAAAGAAAGGGAGACCAGCGGCCCTCGAAAATTTGGAAGAAGGGGGGGAAAGGGTGAAAGGGATGAAGAACGAGATCCACCAAGTGCCTATAGACGAGTGGTTTGGAACGAAAGCTTAGCGTAAAACCACACCGCAATGAAGTACAGATGCTCACCAAATGGCTGTCGTCGTTGCGCTGCGAGCCCTTGCAGTGCAATGGGTGGCCGAGACGAACAGCGATGGCGTTTGGCACCTCCTTTATACTTATACCCAGCCTGGTCGTCGTTGTCGTCGCCTTTCCCGCTGCTGAGCTCTCCGTCAATAGGCGATGTCTCGCGTAGTTTAAGCTTGCCTGCCCAACCCTGGCTATTTGCTTTTCGCCCCACCTGCAGCAGCAGCACCCGGCAATGAGTGCCAAATGTGTCTGTTGTCCACGTCTGTTGTAATGTTCACAACAATACGAAGCCGTCCGTCAAGACTGCAGACGACAAGGAGATACAACTCGTCCGTTACAGTCGGAGGAATCCACAGGAAGGTGGAGATGGGTGAGGGCGGAGTACAAACCTCGAACAGTCAGTGTTGGTGCTTTAAGCTAGATTTCGAAGGCACCCTGCTTAGATAATCCGATATGGAATAGAGGTGCCGCCAACTCACTCATGACGGACTGACCTTAAATTCGGCCTCTAACGCTCTCTCTCTAAAGATATAAAATTGCTCCCTCAAACGATACTGAAACCATTCCCCTGCAATTAACGGCCGATAATCAATTCTACGCGGACCACGGGTTGCGTTCAAATACACTTATATATTGGCCTGTCAACTGGCAGGAGCGGCACGACCAAACTTTACGACCAATCGTAGCTAGCCAGAAACCCACAAGTCACAAGTATCAGACTATTTGACCCTGGTCCATGCGTTTTACTCGATTCCGATTACGTTCCCGGACATACGGGACGAGCCGCGAACCCCGAGAGAAGGAAACTGATTAGTGGTCGTTCATCGTACGATCTAGAGAAATATAGAGGTTGAATAGAGGACCATATCGACATCGGTTGTATCAACTAGACTATGCGTGGACCGGCGCGGCGCTGTCACCAAGAAGAGAAGAGAGAAGACACTGGACGTCGAGAGTGGGGCTCATACAGTATACAGGGCATTGCAAATAAGATAGGACTTTCGGACAAACATACCACGCGTAGGAAAGAAAACAGAAGTGGCCGACATGATGGCAGCGGCGACAAAAAAGTAAAGAAACGAGGCATTACCCCTCTCTTCATCGCTTCGTATACGGCATGTTCATATACGGGTTTGGTTGCATATACCCAGGGTGCATTCCATGAGCAGCCGCCGCTGCCGCTGCTGCAGCTTGTGCCTGCGCAGCTTGCGCCTGAGCTTGTGCTTGTGCTTGAGCCTGTTGCTGCTGCTGTTGCTGCTGATAGAGGTATGCTGTTTGTTGGGTGAACGCAGCGTGGGCTTGAGCTGCTGCCTGTGCCACAGGGTCGTACATAACAGCTCCTACGGGAACTTGCACACCTGGCTGAGGGCCCATAACACCGCCTGCCATTGCACTCGATACAGGAGCGTGCAGATATAGAGGGTGTTGCGTCTGTACCGTGAAATATTGATGACTTAATGCATCCTGGCAACTCATTCGTCGATTCGGGTCAAATTTGAGCAGTCGGTCGAGTAAGTCCAATGCTGTCAAGCCGAAAATACCGACCATCAGTAAACATTTCAAGATTTCATCGTCTCTCTGCGAAAGAACATACCGAGGGCCGATGCAGTTGGGAGAAGTTGATTCCAAGAAATAGGAGGGAATTGAGGGAATGGTTTCAGTTGAATCTCGGGCTGCATACTCCGATTAGAACTGATGAGAAGTAAAGACGATAGGAACACCCACCGATTCCTCATGCATCTTCTTCAACTCTGCTTCGGAAGGGGTACCGCGATGGCGCATGATTTGTAGGAGTTGATCGTTATTATCACGACCACGGAATAGAGGTTGACCACTGATCATCTCTGCGAAGATGCATCCAACCGACCAGACATCGATTGACGTGCTGTAAGTCCTGGAGCCCATCAAAACATCCGGTGAGCGATACCAGAGCGTGACGACCTGCACTTCAGTGTAAGTATTTCTATATGAGCGCCAGTATGGAGAGAATGCCAACCTCGTTAGAGAAGGTATTCACTGGGACCCCAAAGGCACGAGCCAGTCCAAAGTCGCCAATCTTCAGCTCCCCCTTCTTATTAATAAGCAACTACAGGAACGAATGGAATTAGCCCTTGAAATTCATAGATCGAGATGTGGCGCACGTTTTGCGGCTTTAGATCTCGATGAAGGACCCGATTCTCATGACAGAACGCGACACCCTTGCAAAGCTGGTGCATGAAGCTCTTGACTGTATTTGGTTCCAAAGCACCCCGTTTCCCATGCGTATCCATATATCTCTTCAGATCCTGCTCGCAGAATTCGAAGATGAGGATGAGCTTGAGCTCTGTATGAACGACGTCATGTAAGCGGACGATGTTAGGGTGTCGAAGCTCTTTCATGAGCGAAATCTCTCTAATCGCGGTCGATGGGGTACCCTCTTCTGGGTCCAGATGAATCTCTTTGAGCGCAACAATCTCATTGTTCGTACGTGACCGTCCCTAATGTGTTCACACGGAAAGAACCAAGATTTAGCATCCAAAGAAGCGTATTGAGCCGCAAGCTGATTGGGTCTGGACCCAGAAACGCTGGGAGATCGTGAAAAACGTACCTTGTAGACTGTGGCATAGGTGCCCTCTCCTAATTTCTCGAGCTATAAACACGCATGTCAGCATTAATAGTACATAATAAGCATCACAAAGACCCTGTCATCACCTGGATATAGTTCATGGCCATGGTGGACTCGGCGCCTCTCGGCTGCTTCAAACAATCGACAAAAGAGGGTGAGAGGGGTGATAGAGAGTAGACTGGATTTTTGTGCGTGTATAAATCTCTTTCAAAGCGGGCTCAGCGTTGTTCCGGAATTGGGGGTAAGAGTCAGGAGCAGGTTGGAACTGCCAAATTCGGAATGGCTAAGCAACATTCACGACGAATCGGAAGCAACAACAATTCATCAAGAGTGATTTTTAAGAAACATCCATCCGTGTTGCGATGGACAAGAAAGGTAACTTTTCGATGGGCTCAGAACGTCATATTCAAAATTTATTTACTCAACACTGGACACCGGAAAGGAACCTCATTTCAAAGAGACTAGTGTACACCAGATTCATGAAAAGCGTTTTTATGAGAGCACAGAGATCGCCTGCTCTTCCCTAAGGTCCATAGGCTCGGACTCTTTGGGAGACAGGAAGCCACAAATAAGGGAATGCCCGTCACGGAAGACACCCGCACATTGAACGACTCCTGCCTCTTCATAGAAACCTGGTAGACATTGAATGGCTTTCAACACCTTGTCGTAGGAACCAAAGAACGGATGAGCCCGAACGTCTTCTCCATCCACAATCCCATGACCCATTGTGACACAAGTAATTTCTTCGATCATCATAGCATGGCTATTTGGATTGGACGAGGGTTGAAGGACGAATGAGTAAATCGCGTCAGCAGCCTGAAGTGTAGGTGGCACGACGTCCGCTGGGAACGTCCATTGGCCGTTGTGCATAATCGGATGCCACGGGGTGACTCGGAGGTTTCCGATATTGCAAAGTTCCAATTGACCCCCGTGTATAGGCGTCTTGACCACAGCTGCAACGCTTCTGAGGCCTTGTGGCGTTCGTACCTGCGAGCCCCGTCTGATTTCATCCACTCGCGCGACTTGTCCATCACCAAGCGAGACCGAGCACTCTCCAGTGAAGCAAGGTCCAATTCGTTGATTGTACTGTGCCATGCTGTATAAAGGTGTAACAGTGGTACCACGAGCATACGCTGTGGAAGGCGTTGCGCGTGCTTTTTTGGATGGTTTGGGTGGCGGGATGTTATCAAAGATCGCATCGACCTTATCCCTCAATTGTGTGAAGAGGGTCGAGTTCTGTCCATAAACTTGTAATCCTGCATCCTTGAAATTGCTGCATTGCTGACGTTGATGCGAACGAGCAATACTTGGAAGGTAGTGAGCTCCCCATCGACGCCAGTTCTCATCGTTCGTGACAGCAAGCGTCAGTTCTCCTCGTATGTCTGTCGCAAGAGCTGTGGCATCCGGATGGGTCGGAAGGGCTCGAAGAAGCTCTTGTGCCTTTGTCTCGAGAGTAGCCGTTGCGTTGGAGTTCATGATTGATTGTGGGTGTAGAGCACGAATTTGATAGAGATACGTTATAAGGTCGAGCCGCTGTTTCGTGAGGATGAATTCATCCGACGATGCACTAGCAACAGGAGAGACGGATACTGTTTGTGAAAGGGATTCCGTGCTTGTGGCGTGCCATGGCCTTGCAGACAGTGAAACAGTCACCTCTGATTGAGCTCCATCCTCGAGTTCAACGATGAGTTCCCTTGTCTGGCCGTATTGGATATCTCCAATTTCGACACTAGAGCCCCACGAAGCAGCGGTAACTGGATAGGAGCCTTGGATTGGTTTGAGCTTTGCGCCTTCTGGGAGTTCGACTGAAATAGTCGTGCGAGTTGCATAGGTAGCGAAGAGGTTGGCGAGAGCGTGAACGAATACAGTCCCAACCATCCCTGCGTCAGGAATGAAACCGTAGCTACCTCCACCGATATTTGCAATCTCGCTGAGGAGCTTTGAATCAAGCGAATATCCAAAGCCAAAGGTGCTGACGTTGAACCTGGTATGCGGATTGCTTTCGAGATATTGCTTGAGCATAGGACCATGTCCACGAGGTGGTTCCACGTTGGGCATACCATCTGTAAGGATAAAGATGGATTGGACACGGTCGGGGGTGGCATCATTCGAATTCAGCAAGTTCATCCCTGTTTTCAGACCGTCCCAAAGGTTCGTGGCCGCATCAGGTCGAAACTTTTCCACAGCAGCAAGGAGCGAATTCCTGCCGGAATTGTTTGTTTTGGTCAGCTCGGCTACCACCTTAGCCTGGGAGCTGAACGACACAAGGGCGAGTCGGTCGTCTGGTCTACCGTCAGTCGCGAGATATGACATCTAGAACTAGAGTACTAACCGTCTTCCATACTGGAGATAATTGTCTTCATAGCGTGCTTGGTAACATCCAAAACGGACAGACCAGTAACTTCAACTGGCTTATCCTTTTCACTGGGAACAGCAGCATCGTCGTCCATGCTCCCAGACACATCAATCACACAGCACAGATCGACAGGGGCGCGTTTGCCTGGTGTCCCATTAGCGCCAGGGGCCGCAGGAGGGATGACAGTGACGAGTATGCTGTTGGGTCCAGTGGCACTGGACGCAAATAATCTCAAAGTGGTCTCAGGACCAGCAGCCTGAGGAGCAGCCGTTGTTTGGGTCATTATGGATTTGCAGAGGGCGAGTTGTGGTGAAAGACGCTGACCTTTCGATCGACGCTGAGCCTTTTAAACTCCTAAAAGGCGCCAACCTTTGAGGTACACTGTACACTTGACCTTCTCTTCATCGGGCTCGGCGTCTACTCCGTTGCTTCGTACCCAATGAGAGTGCAGAAGCACATAAGCTCCAAGACGCAAGACGGAACCACCAGCGTCTTTCTGGCACCCATACTTGTTCCACTGTAGTGTCTCTCTAACTCGCTCTCGGCCTTAGAACTGGACGTGCCCGAGCCCTATCGCTGTTCTTTACAGTAGGCTGTTAGTGGGTTCAACTCCAACATCAAATTTGCCTGAACAACACGCGACAACTACATAAATTTTACAATGCCTTCACGTCTAACCCCAGATTCTCAACCAACTTTGTCTACAGAGCTGATAATGCCAACGAGATGGGCATCAGGGGGGTTTCAACTCTCTGCTGGTTGTTGCATGATACAACCGTCTAGTGGAAACGTCGTTGTTGTCTATGATACCAAGCGACGAACATGGTTCCTTCCTCGAGGGCGAAAAGACGTCGGTGAGACCCTCGAACAAGCAGCGTTTAGAGAAGGTTACGAGGTAAGCTTGAGATATCTAGTCATCCGTTTGGGATTGTCAAATAATGCTTCCAAAGGAAAGCGGGTTCAGACCCGAGCCACTTCCTCTTCTCCTACCCCATCGACAGCCCGAATCGCCTGAGCATAAGCAAGCGCGGAAAACAGACGCGAATCCTGCTAGCGTCAGGCACCAGCTATCGACGACTGAACCGGTCTATATCACAACGATACCTGTACCCCCCACAGGTCATCGCCTGGGTTACGAGTATACGACCTTTTGGTATGCTGCGGGACTTGGCGTCGATGCGCAGAGAGATGAAGACACTGGAATGGCAGATGAGAAAACATATATTGGGAAGTTGATCTCGTTTGAAGAGGCGCTAAAAGTTCTGGGAGAACCGGAGAATTACGTTGTCTATTTTGCTTACAATCAGTGGCTGAAGACCAAAGAGCTACTGGAGAACGAGGATTCACCTGAGGGGTCGTGAACGCAGAAAGGGTCTTGCGAGAATGCCTTGTACTTATGCCCAAGCCGATATCTTCAACCATGTAGAACAAGGTATCGAGCCAATGAATAACATCCACCTAATCCTCCATCTGTTCCTCAGACTGCCCAACGCCGGCCCACCACTCTAATGGGCCCATTCCCTGTCCTGTTATCGAAGCCTGGGTATGAACGGTAAGATAAATACAAGGATACTGGTGGATCAACTCACAAAAATCTGATATGGCGCACGTTTCGGCTCCCTAGTAAGGTCGATCCTCACCCCCTCAGTGGCTTTCGGGGGACCCGGTTCCTCGTCGTAAAATTCATCTCCTTCCACTCTAAAGCGTATTGGTGCCTCAAGCTCAATATATAATCGCTCTGATAGAGGCATGTCCATCAACTGCGTCCTGGTTGCATCTGCCTCCAACTTCGGTGCCCAAAAGAACTGTTGCTTACTCGAATCGCTGTGCAAATCCATTCGATCAGGTCGAATCGACGTGTTAACGAAGGTACTCACTATGCACATGGCGCTGGAAGCTGAGTCTTATCAATATAAATCTCGTCAAAGAAAGTCAATGTCACTTAAAAGATAATGAGAAAAGCAGTCTAATCAATAAAGAGGCACATACATTTAATCCCTTCCTCATCTTGCGATTTGACCTTCCCGATGAGGACCTCGGAGATGAATGGTCGAAACACTACTAGTCGGAAATCCACTATCATGGGAAAAGTTTGAGTCGCCTACAAGATGAGACGTTAAAAAACATGCCTTTGTACCATACACAACCATCTCCGTAACGAATTTTTCCTTCGCCACATTTTGTAAGGTCAAAAACAGAAACTACAAGGCCTATGTCTTGCAAGATTCTGTTCGCATACTTTTTGTTTAGCTCTCGAGCCAAGATGTCTGCTGGTTCGAACCCGAACGTATGAGGTTGGAGAGCCACGGTATCCTACGGAATCTGTTGAATAAATATAAAGGGTTGAATTCACAAACGCCATCAGGCTTACTCGTATTTCAGATAGTATGAACATGTTATAGCGGAGAAAGAACTACCGAGGGGAAGGAGGTGTGGGAGGGTCGAAGGTCATCACATCATGTGCTGCCACCTCGGTCTACTACGTTCTTTGTCCAGTTAGGCTGATACAAAAGATAAATGCACCCTTCAAAACAAACTTCCAAATCCACTTGTAAGCTACGGCAGATTACTTCGTTTGAAATGTGACGAGGACCGGTAGATGTCCTAGCGAATTAATGTCAAAGTCCAATCAGATTACATAGGTTAACAAAAGAAACTGCATAGCAATACTGTCATTTAGTGTCGTGAGATATATGCCCAAATGCTGATGAAGGAAGCACCATGAGACCCAAAGAAATATTTGCTGCACTTGGCCATGATGAAGTCAAAGCTACGGAGTTTAGGTTTGTAGTACTCGCCTCAGTCGTATCCTTGTGAATGCAGTCCAAGGATTGGACACGTTTTGAAGTGTCTCTCCAGATTCTGCTGATACAAAGACATGTTGCTGAAATAGAAAATATTGAGTAGATTGGGACGTTGAAGTTATGAGAGGAGCATACCAATATCGACACAACGTGAGCTTCCTTTTCAAATGAGATCGCTTATTCGCCAAAGATGCAAACCTCTCGTGGCTTGAATGACCCTCATCAGGAATGCTGGTCACACCAAACCCCTCTCGATCTTACCAGTTAACAATATTACAGCCCCCAGTACATGGAAACGGCTTGTGGCCAATGTGAACACGAATGTGCCCGAGACCACGATCAACTCGCTTGAAAACCTTGTCGCAGTTGTCGAAAAGGCAATGGTATCTGGGCGGACGCGAATCTTCAAGGGCGAGGAAGCGCATAAGGATAGATTCTCCATCGGAATTGGGCTCGAGCGAACTCTCCTTGAACCAGTGCGATGATAGAACCAGATCAAGGAAATTCCGCAAGTGTGACTGAGCTGGTTCCTGAAAGAAACTATTGCTTGCAGCGTTTCTTCCCTCGCGTGATGCACTCATGAGCAACGAAGGTACGGATGTCGTAGGACTTATTTGAATGGACCTCGCAGGTTGTAAAAGCTGCTGGTATGGCGTACAATTATTATGGGCGATTGGTAGTTGGAATTGTGGTTGGTATTGGGGTTGGACGCCTTGACAGGTCTGCGTCGGATATATAACATTACTATTAATGACATCCGGGTATACCGTGTATTGCTCGACTCCGTTGTACTGTTGGTGCTGATTGGGGACCAGAGTGTATCCCTGTGGGGAATGGCAACCGCTATCATTACCGGGGAGATTATTATGTGGTAACCATTCAAATAGCTAATAATGCATTACTAGTTTGTGACCGGCAGAGGCGTAAAGTCTTGATCGGGAATTAGACATCGCAAGCTTAATATTATTTTCCGATCATACGTACTAGGTTGGTCGAAAGGCTGATACATAAGTGTAAAAAGAAGACCAGGAATGCTTCGAGCACTGGGGGTCAAGTCGGATTTCTGTCATTGACCATCCTTATAAAGAACAGGTATGGTCAATGGTAGGCAGGAGGCCAGGCTGGATAGATCTTCTATATCCTCCATGCAACATAATTCCTTTAGAAAATAACCCATATCGGGTATGGAAAGCTGTAAGATTCAGAGGGATAATTCCAAAAACGGTTGAACGCCTGCCTTACGAGAGAAACGAGCGCCCTTAAGCTGGAGTAAACGCTTGCTTCCCGATGAGATCCACCAGCTGCATATGGGCGCTTGAACCTGTTGATACGGGCCACTATCTCCACATACAGACAGCAGACCGCTGAGGCGGGAAAAATCTGATGTGACCATCTCAGATACGTGAGTAATGTAGCCTGAAGAGTGCATCTCTAGCTGAACAACGTAGTGATATCAGGCCTTGACTCATCCATCCCATCCTCAGGACGATGTCGGCTAACATTGCCTAACGATCTCTTGCGGGAGTGACGTGAAGCCACTGTCATTCGGGCTGGAGAGAATAATCTGATTCAAGAACGTAATGATTATTACACTGCTCTGATCGCAAGAGTCAATGTACATCAGCAAGCCCCTCATCCTGCACAAGACAAGACCAGCCTACCAACACAGATCGAAGGTATGTTGTAGGCGTTCATCTAGGTCGCTCTCCTGATTCAAATTTATGCACCAGGCGGACCCGTTCTTGCAGCAGCAGCCTTGGCATCTTCAGCAGCAGCAACAACGACTGGAACCTTCTTTCCATCCTTATAGCGAGCGCGAGGTGGAGGAGCACGATTGCGGCGACCTTCTCGAGAGCGTACACGAACGACTAGGAATACGGTAAACGAGAATCAAGGGAGGAGAGAAGAGATTCCTACTGTGAGCGTGGATAGCGCACGAGACGCAGTAAACGACTTTTATGTATAGTTTTGGTACAGAGTATTCTAGTTCAAGGTAATCAGCCTCAAGAAAGAGAAGATCCTATCACTCGACTGACCGTTATAAACAGACGCCTCTGAAATATCACGAACAGCTGCACTCTCGACCATGTTACGGACTTGGAAACGCTTGATTGCCTTGTCTTTTGGCACGCATCGATAACAATTGGAACAGCGCAGGAACTTTGTATGACCACGGCCATGCTTGTTGCGGCCACCATTTCTTCTCTTCTTCGTCTAAATAATCCACATTATGTTAGTTTCCGAGTGTCGTCGAATGTAGTGATGAGTGCTCGCCATTTTTGTAGGATTTCGTCTGTCGGGAGTTGTGGTCCAAACAGTGACAACGGGAAAGGAAATAAGGTTCGTCAATGGCTTCGGAACTAGCCGCCCAAGGCTCTTGAACTCGACCGCGTTTGTCGTTGTACAAGCCTTGAAGTTATCCATTGCTTCGGTTGAAAGCTTTCTAAGCCAGAGAGTGATCATTTCTGTCTTCCAACCCCCAAAACTACTCCCGCAACATGTCTGACGATGGGGCTGGTCCCAGGAAGGGACAGTACAAGATTGAATATTCAAGCACTGGTCGCGCAATGTGTAAAGGTATGTGAATAGGTCTTGGTATTGTTTACAACCGTCCATTCGCTGTGGTACATCGCTCAACATGGGGTACACCCGTCTATGTTATGCCGTCCTTACAGTCCATAGGACGAGGGTACGACCACCAGTCTATCGGACAATAGATTTTTCAAGTGAAATACTGCAGTATTTGTGGAAGAGCGAGTAGTTGAAGGGCCCTGCTGAAGGAGGACCCTCGTTTCTTCGTCACTAACACCTTTGACCCCCCCGACGTTCTCAGGACCTAAACCATGCAAGGTACGTAGATAAAGGGACTCGTTGTGGGTGAATAATCACAGTTCTTGCTCTATATCGCTATTATACAGGGTAGCAAGCTCGAAAAGGGCGTTTTGCGCGTAGGAGTTGTCAGTGACTTCCAAGGCCATGTTAGCTGGTGAGAAACCCCAAGATATAACCTATTCAAAACGTCTCAAGCTGTTTCAATACAGGTCCTACCGTCACTATGGATGCACGACGCCCAAGGTGTTTACAAACATGAAACAGGCATACTCCTCGGCAGAAGATGTAGAAGGTTTCGATACACTTACTGCTGATGACCAGCAAAAGTTCAAAACCGCTTGGGAGAAAGGACACGTTGAAGCAGATGATGTTCCGGCTACGGCTGTTGGTAAGTTCGGACTCCAGTCATGGCCTATCTAAGCCTTCCGTTAGCTGGTGCAGAAGACGAAGAAGAGCCGGCTCCTTCGAAGAAAAAACCAGGCCGCCCCAGAAAGAAGCAAAAGGTGCTCCCGCCGATTCCTGCTGAAATAAACCATGCTCATATTTTCCCTAGACTGATGATGACGATGAAGATGATCGTCCGAAACCTAAGAAGAAAGCGGCACCTCGTCGTAAGAAGAAGGTACGGAGCATTCCATTAATATCCATGATCAAATTTACTCATATTCGCACACTGTACATTCTCGACTGTCTACATAGGCCGATTCAGATGAAGATGCGGAGCTTTCTCCCTCAGATGATGCAGGATCGGATTATGGCTCTGGCAAGAAACGCAAGCGTGGAGGTAAAAAGAGCCCCAAGAAGAAAGGTGCAGATGACGATGATTATTGAGGTTTTAACTCTGCCTCCCTCATCAACCGTTTGTTCGGCATCAGGCCAACTGTCACTTTCAGCGGGCTTTATTCCATCCTCAACTCGTCTCGTCTCGTTAGCTCTCGTGTTCTATAACCGTGCAATAAAGGAAGTCGTGCATGCTGCCATTTCTTTCTCGGTAAGACACTTAGTCTAGTGACCGGTAAAGTACCTGGTATATCGAAGCAACATTACTGAAGAGAAATTTAATTGCGGTATATTAGTCAAACCAATGCACGGAGATAACTGGGCTATCACTATCACGCGTCATGCCAAAGTCACTAAAAGCGCATGCGACTCCTGCTCTCAAGTCGACCAGACCAAATTCACTGTTTTCGACTTGTGCCAGAGCCCAGAGTTCTAATTCCTTTCTACTGTTGCTTGCCGGGGCAATGGATGATGGTACCAGGGGAGTTGTGCCTCTTCCACGTCGTTCGGGTCGCTGTACTCGCTTATTCTGGCGTGAGATATTGGAGCCTGTTCCGTACGTTTGCAAGAAGAGCAGCGAACTTGAGCCAAGGGTGACAAGCCACGCAACATTGTAGTCCATGCCAAACCTCAGTGCATATGTCCAGCGCTTTATGCCTTTACTAGGTTGCGGGATATGGACCCATGTTGATAGACAGTCTGGCAATCCATCGGTGTTGCTATCCACTGGGGAGTAGGCGTGAAGGTAAAACTCATAACGCCATATGTGAGCTGGGCTAGCCCCGTAACTATTCGAGACAGCAACAGCGCGCAACTTGTAAATGTATGACGCCATGGGATCTCTCTCGCGAACTCCAAGAGATCCAGGGGTGAGTTTTATCTTTCTTTGAAGCTCCATTGGAATCCCATGAAGAGTGACTGCCTCTATCTCTGGGTCAAAGGCTAGACGGAGGTCATCGGGAAAATATCCTTCAGGGTCCTTGTAGCTTGACTCGTTCCATAAATTCATAGAGGGCGACACATTTGAGGTAGGTGATTTCTGTATAGTCTGGTGAAGATCAAAGCATCCATATGGTCGGTTCTCAGCACCAGGCTGACCTACTGGAACCTCGTCGGCAATATATGGGGTTGAGAACACAAGTGAGACTGGAATTGTAAAGAGTTTTGGGTTTTTTGATAGTCCAATAACGCATAAGACGTATTCCAATATCGCAGACGAAGTTGGAATTGAGACCAACTTTGCACAATACAGACCGATCAAGTGATCCTATATGGATATAAGGTAACTAACGATAATCAACTACATAGTTCAGACATACCTTTAGTATCCACCTTCCTATTTCAAGGTCAATCCCATCGGGCCGAGTCGAACTCTTTCGATATTTGACACATGTGACCAGTGGCAAGGCTGAAGGCTCCGGAGTGTACTGTATCCAACACACTAATTCGTGATTAAGAAGGAATAGATTTGAGTCTGGTGCTTTCCCATATCTGTCAGGTCCTTTAGGAGTTTCGGCAGGATCCACCCACAATTGACCGGGTGAATCCGAGGAGAATGGATAGGTTGCCAAAATGGGTACCCCAATGTGTCTTTCCTGTAGACTCGATAACTGGAGTTCCAAAACGAGACTGAATTGGGCGATAATATGGCTCTCGCTTGCCATGTTGTTGACCGAGTTGTTTCCTCCGAAAGTATACGGACTCGCACATTCATCCATATGTACATCAACAAGCCTCAAAACGGGGCGGTACCTTTAACAGCCAAGCTAATTAGTATCAGAGTATGCTACATTATGAGACCTTAAATACCAGTCAGCTTGCTCCTCTGCCAGAAGAGCCAAGCGAACGGTTTGGTGGTCGATAGTTAGTGTCTTCATAGCCAGCGAGTACTGATCCATATGTTTGTGTTTCATACACAAGATAGGCACCTCCCATCGCCCGCATATCTCGCCTCTACGCAGGTGAACGCAGACAATAGTTGGTCTAGTACCAATTTGATGGTACGGGAACTGTATATAAAACAGGTAAGGCGTGTTTCTCGCAATTTCCTCACAATGACGGTTTTCGTCAACTGGGATATGAACGATGGTTGGTGGTTCCTGCAGTTTGTAATCAGAGATCCGGAGGTCACTTCTATATCCCCCGGGCGATAAACTACCCATGATTCTGTTTGTTCCTTTTATTGACTTGCTGCTGTGTGGACTTTGTTCCATGAAGCGATATCGATTCTGGATCCTGCTATGTGTACGACACGCACTGATAGCGGCACTTCTAATTTCTGTGAGGGAATAGGAGCTCATAGGTTTCACAGATGCAAGTTTTGAGATCGGAAAGTCGTTTCGCCACCAAAGGTGAGAAGTGCGCGAAACGCGAAACGGGGCAGAGAAACTCTGAAAAGCAGCAATCATTAGACGTTCCAGAGAGACAGTGTAAGACATGCCTGGGAGAGTGAAACCAGTGCATCAATATCAAGAAAGGACGCGATCGCGAGAAGGATTTCGTCCGGGAGTAGCAGAAAGCTCATCTTCGGGCAGATTTGGTGATAGTCGATATATTTCCTAGTACTATCCTGCTATGTTCGAGTTTCTGTGCGTTATAGCTGGGTCAAAGGTGGAAACACGAGTTCGAAATCACAGTCTCTCACGGTGCTCCAATTTAGCGCATGGTTATCGAGAAGGCATACAACTAGACACCAAGTGTTCTTAGGCGTGCAAACACTGTCAAAAGGACCGGTCGGCCTCGCACAGGGTCGCGTTAATTAGTCTCCTGGCCGGGAGCTGTAGAGGCAGAATGTCGAGAACGAAGGCTCGAGGTCACATGAAAGAAGTCCGGAAAAACCAGAGATAATCAGTGAGATGTGATGGATGGTGAGTAGAAGGTTTCCCTGGTCGTGGGCATGATCTAAGGCTAAGTACAAAGAAGGCTGCGAACCGTAGTGATGATTATAGCCTTCTAAAGTTCTATATCCTCCGACTTATCCGATAACCGTGTGGGATGGCGATGGCGACGAGCACCTGGAAGGTAGATGGTAGCTCGCTCGCCCAGTTCCTCGCTTAGGCGACGTCCACCTTGAACTTGGGCTCCACTGATCAGCAAATGAGCGCCTCGAATGAGCATTTAGCCTCGGAATGTCTCGAAGAGCTCATTACTGCCGATCACAGTCGGTGTTTCGAACGTTTCGAGCAAAATATTCGCACCCAAGGTCCCAATATTGAGCTATTCACACGGCTCCCATGGAATACGAAACGACGATAAATAAATAACAATCGAGAAGGGCGATGCGTTGAGGTAAGCGGTCTCTCCCGTTTCTGCCGTCTTATAAGTCCATTTGCACCGCACTCACCCCTCTTCTCTCACCTTGCCCCCTCGACCATTCTCAGCATCTCTTCGAGGCTGCTTCCTCTGTAGGATAGCCCTCAAGACCAAATCAACCTTGGAGAGCTTTCAAGGGCGAAGAAAAGTGGAAGTGGAGCGGTACAATGGCGGCGGAGTTCCCGGTTAGCGGAGTTCACCAGCTTTTCGCGCGCGGGGACCTCGACCTTGTACCAGTATTCAACTCTTTCGATGAGTTGTTGGCGTACATCAACACGAGTGCGCTCAGACTTGTCGCTTCCAAGCATATGTCCTTCGCGTTCTTCACTCTGCTGATCTATGACCACTGTCAGCTCTTTTTAATCCAGTATGACTAATTGAATGGTACCGACTGACACGGTCATGCAGTGCTCACCTTGCCGGAAGAAATCAAGCTTGTGTGGCTAGGTCGGCCTTCACTTGTGAAGTCACTCTTCCTCCTCAACAGGTATATCGTCCCCCTCTTCGTCGCCATAGATGTTGGATCTCTGAGTAACATGTTCAAGCTCACTCATAACGTATGTTACCCCTGCCCTCACGCGAAACAAAACTGACCATTCTACAGTTGTAAGAAACCTATCTACAGATGTTGGATTTATCTAACTTTTCTCTTCCAAGTTGTCACTCTTGGTTGATTGTCGCAATTATATTTGAACTTATGTCCATGCTCACGACCACCTTGATCATCACCTATCGGATACACGCCGTTCTCGGGAACCTACGAGGCATGCTTCCCATCCTTCTCGGTATCTGGGGTGCACAAGCTGCTGTTTCTGTGGTTCTGGTTGTCATCCTCGCATTGGTGAAAGCCGGTCGTGAGTAAATACCCACCGGAAGTTTTTCCTCCCTTTCTAATCGATTGGACAGACACGATGACGGTACTGCAAACATTTAATGTATGTATTGCCGATTTACACTCCACCAGAGTGTGGACGATATGGATACCCTCAATGTTCTTTCATACCTGTCAGTCCTACTTCTCGATCGTTTCGCCAGTAGAACCTAATCCATCTGCCAGTGGTCTTCGCCCTCCTGACTTGGAAGGTTGTATCGACACCACGTGACTCGCAGACCCCAATGCTCATGCTTCTGATCCGTGATGGCATGCTATATTTTACCATTGTTTTCATCGCGTTTCTATTCAACCTCCTAGTATGGGCTATTGCTCCCGTGAGTACAGATAGACGACCTTTATTCAGTGTCCTAACATCGGTAACCAGATAAGCCTTGCGATTCTTCCACACGACTCTGTCTGGTGCGTTTGCACAATGGCACTTTCTCGCCTTATGCTTTCCGTGGACGGCATCTCCAGCACTGCAGTTGCGATCACTTCAGAAATGGAGGCCGACTTGGAACAAATCGGAGCTCGGCCCCTCTCGACAATATCGTCTACCGGCAAAGGAACTGCTAACATCGTCTCTATTAGCGATAAAAGGTCCTCTTTGATTGGAAACCGCCCAATGTCGTTGTCCGCGAAGCGTGCATCGACGGCCGGGCGGGTTATGTCGGATCTGTCTCCATCCATCAAGAACGGGGAACAAGAAAAGAAGCGGGATGGAAGTTACCTCCATCCATTGGACCCTCAGTACATGTCACGCTCTCCTACCGTCTTCAGCGGTGACGAAACCATCGTGGAGGCCAGCATAGAGAGGCTTCGATCAGTTCGAGAAGATGATACCGGATCGCTGACACCAGAAAGACAGGCATTCGGATCAAGACGTCAGAGCCAGGAAAGAAGAACCTCAAAAATATGGGAATCCACGGAATCGGTGCAAAGTGAGCGAGAAGGAGACTTTGGATATGTCAAAGTCGGGCGCCGGTCCTCTCCTGTACAATTCCACCAATTACACGATCCATCACCCTCTCTGCAGACGGGGGTTACTATAGGTCAGCCGATACCCGCTCCATATGACCCTGCGGAGCATGCCAAGAGACAGAGTGTCTCTTCACCTCTCAACGTCCTCGTCTCCACATCCGTCGCGGTATCAAGGCCGAAAAGTCGAGCGAGCTCTGTCTCGAGTACAAGCATCTCCAACATCCCACTAGCCTATGTTCGTCCACTACCCGCCCTTCCAACAGCAGCTCCACGAGAAATCCATGAAATGCATCCTATGATAAGTCGCAAGAATAGTGTATCAGGAGGTGCAGGGTCATCGATTGCTCATACACGTGAAATGTCATCCTCTTCGTTGGGTATAGAGGTTCACCCTTGGTTATTTGGAGGCCCGAGTGGGTCCAATCCAACACCTTGGTCCTAGTGATCTGGGACCATCAAAGGGATTATTAAAATGGGATCCATTCGTCCTTCCTAGTCCCTTACCCTCCGTTCTCATCATATCACCCATACTCATAACTTATTTTGGAACACTCTGTATTGATTAGATGTACGGAATAGCTAATCCCTTGTAAATGGGACAACCAGACATATAATTTTGACATTGAGTAACCTGTCCTTGGTCTTTCGACCAGCTCGAGAGGAAGGCTTTGTTTGGCGCATTGTTTGGTCAACCATAATCCTTGCCCAAAAACCGACATACCACTAACTCGACATGCCGGTAAGTAAAACACTTGAAACGACTGTCCAGAACATTCGATGTCGGGAATAATATCTATGGGACCCGAATCCGACTTGTCAACTAGCACTTGCTAGTCTCTCAGTCTTCCTCCTCCCGGTCGTCTTAGGGCATTGTCATTAATCACAACTCTGGCTATAGGATCCATCTGCTTTTAAGAAATTTGTGGAAACTGGTCGAGGTGGGCATCGCTGTTGTAGGATCCCGACTTGAAGATGCTAATGGACTTCTTTGGACAGTGGTTTTATTGAAGGGTGGCCCACACGCTGGAAAGACCGCTGTAATTGTCGAAATCATCGATCATAACCGCGTTCGTAATCGTTTGTCCTCTAGGGCGCTGTCTATGCGAATGTTCATCTCACGACTTCCTACAGGCTGTCATCGATGGACCGACAACAGGGGTCCCTCGTCAATCTTTTCCCTACAAACACCTTACTCTCACCAAATTTGTTGTAAAAGATCTGCCACGTGGAGCCGGAACGCCGACAGTGAAGAAATACGTCGAGAAGAGCGAGATCGACACAAAATGGGCTGCGACTTCTTGGGCAAAGAAGAGGGAGCTTGTAGTACGGAGAAAGAAACTCGGCGATTTCGAGAGGTTTAAGGTCATGATCACCAAGAGGCACCGAAGAGACAAGGTTCGCAAGACCCTGAAAAAGGCATAGACGAGTAGACGGTGGATTTTATTTCCTATGTCTCTTGTCTGCGGATGTAGACTCGAGATGCTCGCCTCCTTTCCCTCCGACGCATCGATCACTATAGGTACCGTTGACCCTGTCATATGCCCTCTTCACGTAAATACAGGCCCTATGCCAATATGAGAGTGTTGTAACCCTCCTTTTCCATTTGCTTACTGAGAATCGAGAGCCGTACTTCATCGGTCTGTGTGGCGATCACAACTTGGCGTTTTTCCTTTCTACCTGATCTCTACGGCTCAGCAAGAAGAGGGCTCTTTTCTACATCAATTAAATGGGCGATTCTTCGGAGGAGGATGTGCCTGTCAACTACCAGAACTACCGACGGGTTAGGCGAGGGGATGTACCTCTTGTCAACAATGCCGCTCTCAAAGGCAAACAGAGAGAAATAACTCCTGTCATATCTATCCGAGATTCTTCTCCTGTCATATATGAGCCTGAATCGGATCTACTAGATAAATATAACGTCTCCGAAAAGGAGGATGTCGTGTATAATTCGGCGAGTGGCGACGAGGAGTCAATGACACCACACGAAGACTTTAGAGCCCGCTATACATATCCGAATAAGCGCTTTTCCTCACCACAAGGAACCATAGTATTGTCGTCCCCGGTATTTGCCAAACGTCGAGGTCGGTACGCAAGCCTATAGCGCCAGTCATAGAGTAACATTTTCTCAAGTTTCTCGCCCGAAACCAATCTACCAGCGAAGAACCGACGCAGTAGGTCCTCTTTTTTAAATTCGTTATCCCGTCTCAACCGTTCAAAGGCAAAACCGAGAAGGTCCAGAATACCTAACCGCTCACATGTACTCAGACCGTTTGGAATTCCGAATCGTGATAATATTTCAGCTCAATTCGGTGGATCCTCCGGGACTTCGCAATATCCCTCAACTGTTGAGCGAGGTCCTCTACACTCAGAGCGAGGAAATAGTGAGAGGTCATCCTGGGAGCCTCCCCCAAGGCCTCATAGGCGATATAAATGGAGCACAAGGCATCCTTTACTAGACGACCCTAAGGCACCACGGGAGAGCTATATCAATGACCCTTTTAACGCACCTGCGAAAGACATCAAGATTTCAGACGGGTCACATCTCTACGTGGAGCGCTCGATTGTTAACACCATCAGTCGAACCAGAATGCCAGTTGTAGCTCGAGGAGGCGTGATGAATTCGCTGAAAGCCAAAGCCTTCCTCAGTGACCGGCCGATTGTCTTGAAGCGTCCGCCACCTCGAATCGATATAGCACAACTAGAGAGCCCGGAGAGTGCGATTGTGTCTTCGGATGAGCCTGACATTATCACCAGGTCCGTAGACTGATATGATCCTATGCCTCTTCACTGAACTTTGAATAGGCATTTGCCAGCCATACTAGACATAGATCTCCCACCCCCTTCTGACCCAATGGTCACCGCTTTCAATATCCCACGCTCGGCACGTAAATCAGTGGGTACGGAGTCACTACGCGACCCAGTCTCCGCGGAAGGGTCAGACTCGTTCGATGGTGATGCTATTTCTACGCACGATGCCACCCAGCCTCCACTGCCAGTTGACTCAAGTGATTCATTGCCACCAGCTCAGCCACCAAGGGAGATATTAGACTCAATTCGAAAGATATTTCCTACTCAGATATCGAAACTTCCATTTCTGCGACGAAATCTCCGGTTGTCATTCCACCAGGCTTTCTTTACCCATTTACATCAAGATGACATCCTACCACCAAAAATACCACGCTATACGGAGACTATTTATCCGCTCATTTATTGGGAGTACAAATTGGAAGAAAGTAGCGAGTTATACAGGTGGCGGTGTAAGCAACCAGGATGGCTTTGCCAGCTATGTCCTTGCTTTCCACCTTTTGCAGTGGGATCTGCCTTGCTTCATCATATCCACTGTGACCACCCAGAAGTCATTGTATCAAAGAAAAAGTTGCAGAAACGTGTATGGAGGCTCCGAATCCTACTTGTAGGGGAAGCCCAGTTCTCGTGAGTCGCTCCTCAAACGGTTTCAACCACTAATCACCTTGGTCAATTAGTTCTCCAGAAGTCGTGCCCCTACAGATCAACCACGAAAATATACAGGAACCTAGTCCAGAGAGTCCTAGATCCATGAAGTCCTTCAGCGTTACGGAGCAGGAGATTGGAGGTAAGAGAAGTCCAATGCCTAGACAAATTGGAATTGATCCACCTTGGAAAAACAACAGTAAACTGTCAGCCACAGACACTCAAAGATCATTACAGAACGCAATATGCATATCAAATCGCTGTCGAATACATGCCACTACCGGTTTTTGGGTTTGATGCAGAGACTCACCTCTCAAAAGAGGAAGATTTAATATATTTTGTTCAATCTAGTGACGAAGACAAGGGATTAGAAATCCTGTGGGGACGCTGGCTACTACAAAAGGAGTATGTTGTCTTATGGCATATCCCTGTTGTCTGATCGAGTATCAAAGGTCTCGTTTTGGTGAAGATCCAGCCCGGAGTGTCTCATCTTTTATCAACTCTTATTGGGAATTGATATATCATGTGGTATATCATTCAGGTTCCAAAATGACTGCGCGTCACACTGTTATGACTTGGCTCATGGTGGGATTAATGGCTATATTATGGGTTTGTACTGACTACGCCGTGAAGGTGTTGAAGTTTCATGGCCATCTTTCACAGTCTGAAGTCGTTCGATTATCAAAGCAATTTTGGCGGCAAGCGGCACAATTGCTGAACGTCGAAAAACTCGGGCCTAAGAAGTGATTTTAGCATATATTGTCTCCTATTTACCTCGTCTCTCCGAATCGTTCTTCTGCTGCAATTCCTTTTGGTAAGAAAGCTCCATTTCCCGCATCGCAGTTGCCATCCATGCTTCGGGACTCTTGTTGTATGCCTCGTTAAGCCGTTCCTTGGCTCCATCCCATGTCCAAGAATCTACTGCTTCCTGAGACACAGTTTCCTTGATCATTTCGGCTGTAGATATTCGCGACTGTACGAGGGACGGTAGTACGGCTTGAATATGGTCCCTCATTTGCTGGTGAAAGTCATCCATCTAGAGGACTCTTTAGATAATATCTAAAGGAATTCCATTGTACTCACATTTTGGATGTCCCATTTCCAAACAAGGTACAGAGTGCCTGTGCCGAACGCGATCGTCACCCCGGCTGTAGCGATAAGAAATGACCGTATTGCAAGCCATGCAGTGGTTTGTGTAATTTCCTCGCGAGTTGGAAAGAACGAGGTTATCCCTCCTCCTGTATAATCTTGGATAATACGACCACTGTCGGAGAGCTGGAGTGAGGACGAGCCATTCGCTGAGGATACTGAAGGCTCAAAAGCGGAACTCTGAGTCACTGATCTTCGTGGAGGAGGAGCACCCGGTCGTCGAAATGTTGTCGGATACAGTCTTGCTCTGAACGAAGGATATTTCCATAACGCGTACCCAAGTGGAAGCGTTACCACTGCGGCACCAACTCCAATCTGATATAAAGTAGGTTAAAATCTCCACTTGAATCGAAAAAGGAGAAGACATACGACGGTCTGTCTTATGAACCTGTTCCTTGCTGACTTGTCATTCTCTTCCGACATATAATAATTTCTGTTGACTTTCGGAAGAACGAATAAAGTAGAGAATGTGGATAACGACGAGTACAAGTGAAGAGGTGGTCGAGTCCAAGAATGCAAATGAATGTAGTCCAACGAACGTCGACTCATATCAGCTACTCAGCATTTCGATGCTCTTGGATGCTTGAAATTGCATCCAGGTGCAGATTACACATCATATATACAAAGATATTATCTCGAATGACGATCATCACGAACGCGACTAGGTGCCCAATTAGTGATATAACACCCTAGGAACGAGTACGGTAGATTCGGGTTATCCCATTTATGCTGCAGTCGGGTCATGCAATACCACAAGAAGATACCGATCATCTGTACACTATGTCAGTACGTGCGATTTTTCAGGAGGATGGTCAAATCCTACCAGGGGATATCATAATTTCATATCTTTTTGTCCTTATTCTCATGAATTTCATATCGTCTTGCTGTGCGACAGTTAGACTCGAATTACAGTCATGTGCAGCCGAGACAACGCACCGATTCGCCATCTATCTCATCCAATCCTGTTTTACACGCTTCTACCATCCTCCCGACAGCCTTTGCATATTTCTTTCCTTGCTCCCCTTCGAAAACAACCCCTGAGTGTCGAATGATTGCCGGGGGGGAGGCTCGTGACAATAACATAACCCCTAACACTGTCCTATGAGATGACAGCATTTGAAGGGTAGACTCTAGTTCTGGGGAGGTGGCCACCTGCGCAGACGAATAGCCAGACCTGGCGTCAGTGGATGAAGAGGCAACCTTGGAAGTCTATTGGATATTTTAGTTCATCAGAAGGATTTCATGAGATAGCGGAGCCACCATATTTCTGTCAATAATTGGTCCGCTCCCAAACTGGTGGTGTGTGGTTGGAGTCAAGTCACTTCGTACAAATTGAGCATCACTTCCGTGCTGATTCCCGCTAACTCAACAAGTAAAGTGGACAAATATATAGAAGAGAAGATAATTGGCCCAGGATTCTTAGGTTAGAATAACAAAAAGAGCCGACTACTACTCTAGAGACCATGCGCGTCCATTCACCAAAGTGATGATTGATTCTAAGCCTACATGCGAGATGTCCTGGCGCAAATCTCAATTTAGATATGTCATTTGAATGGATGAATATGATTGAAGTGAGTAGATGGCAAGGACACACGAATTGCTCGGATACTGGAGCACTTCAAGAAACGTATGCATACAAACAGCTGTTTTAGAGACATTGAGAATACCCTATGGGAGAAACCAATTCTGTGAGAAGTGGAAATTCTGAACCGAAGACAATTGCTTACAGTCATTGGAATACGTGCAGACGGATCCGGATGCGCAAATTGTACAGCCTGTGTAGCCTGTGTATATGCTGAATCAGAGAATGAGGCTTATTCACTCGTAAACTGCTCACCTTGGCCTCCGCATTGGCCGTATTTGGCGACAGTGCTTCATAAAAGCAATCAGAAAGCACCTCAGAGCAGGAGATAAAATGGAACTCACCAACTAGATCCCCCACTGGTAGTCGTCGTCGTGGGTGTGGCTGTCGTCGTCTTCGATGTCGATGTCCCAGGAATAGAACCTCCAGAGCCAGCATCAAGTTGGAACCATGGGACTGTAACTTTACCACCAAGGGAAGAAGTAGCATAGTTGAATATTGCAAATCGATATCCCATAAAGAACTCCCAGGTCGTGGTCATAGTGAATGCCGAACCAATCGACGACCATGAGTTGCCGTTCGTACTGTAGTAGAAGGTAGCTTGTTTAATGTTGGATCGAATGTCTGCAGTGACCCGCAGGTAGATTGTTCCACCGCTGATTGACACACTCGCGGAAGTCGTCCCGGTAGCGAGGGTATTCCAGGACGAATCCATATTGATTCCTGTTACCATGCAAATGGTGTATGTACCGCTGTCGCGCTTGACACCTACCCACGCAGACTGGTCTCGGAGCATGACGAGGCCAGCACGGTCACCATCCTTCATATTGCTGTAGTCAAGTCTGATTGTTGCAGTCGAGATAGGGCCGAGAATACGTTGTGTGAGAGTGTTTCGTGCGGCGTAAAGGTCATAAGTGACCGTGACCGTATTCAGGACGAGACCACTGCCAACGGAGAAACGAGTGGTGTCTGGGTTATGATTCCATTCCCACTTAGGACCAAGCGATGATCCAGTGAAGTAGTCCACACCAGTGATCGATGCTACAGGGTGGGCCGTTACTGGATCTGGGTAGGAACTTGCCCATTGGCCATTAACGAGCTACAGACGAGAAAAGATTAAAACTAAAATCAGTCGTTGCTGCTCATCGAGAAAGGATATACTCACCGTTACAGCCGGAAATCCATCAGAGCCCCAAGTGATTGGTGCAAGTACAGGAATACGACCACCTGGATAGGCGTCGACGAAGCCCATATAGTACCATTGACCGTTCGGAGTATCAATGAGGCTACCTTGATGGGGTGACCCAGTGTTACTGACAGGAGATGCCAGGTTTAAAACCAGTTTTTTCAATGTATAGGTTCCAAAAGGACTGCTAGCCTTGATCATATATGTGCCGGCAGCTGGCTTGGTGGAGAGGATGTAGTACACTCCGTTGCGTTTATACATGCGAGTGCCTTCCAAATAGCCTATGAAACGAATAGTTAGGGCTCATTAGCCGGTTAAGATAGGGTTTTCACGACACACCGACATCAGATGGTGGTGTGAACACTAGTTGCGACTTCACTTCAGCCTTGGCATCCGAGGAAAGCTGGGCGACCCAGATTGCAGAGTTATAGACGTACGACACATACATTGTGCCATCGTCATCGATGAACAGCCCAGAGTCATAGTAGCACTGCATGTCGATGGTGAGGGAAAATGCGGAGGAATAAAGAGATACATGCAGACCTTGTTGAGTACAGTGAGTTGTGTCCATGGACCTGTGACAGAGGTCGCGGAGTAGATGTATGTTTTGGAGAATTCGATACAGCCACCCCAATACCAGGTATTTTTGCTGGAATGATAGCCGATCCACGACGCCCAGATACCCTTAACATACGCACGGGAGCTTGTCAAGTCGTACTGGGTTCCGAAGTCTAGACGAGGTACCGAATGACCAATATATTCCCAGTTGAAGAGGTCGTAGGAGCGAAGGATAGGAGCACCAGGAGAATAATGCATACTCGAGGCGGAATAGTAATAGATGCTTCCTACCCGTTTTACATCGAGGTCGGCAAGGTCGTTCCAGATAACTGGGTTGGTGAAACCATTGATAATGACCGGCAGGAGGGAGAGTCCGCTGAGCAGCAATGACAGGCTTGAGGTGAAGCGCACTACAGATAGGACGGTTGATGAGACAGGGAGGTTCGCAACTACACAGATTCTAGTTACCCACCGAGCATGACTTGAGAAACGCCTAGAGTAAAGGTGCTTGCCAGTAGCATTCACGAGGTTTCTAGAGATAGTTATAAACCATCTACGCGGTCTGTCCTCGCAAAAACACGGGAAGAAAGGATAGCAAGGATTGATCCGCCTGCTATAATTTTATTGACACCGGGTGCGGTCCGAGAACTGTGTCATAATACCAAGGCATATACCTCACCATTTTAGACACCTGAATCTTCGGGGGACAAGTGATGATCAACTCGTTCAGACCGCTCCATTCTCGGATGCGAGAAGATAGGAAGGTGTTGAGCCCAGTGGGTTGTTTTCCCTGCTGATCGGGACCATTTTTCTTCGCTACAACCGTCGCCGTGGGGCAGTCCTCTTTAATTAACTACACGCGGAGCAGCTATAAAAGGATCCTATGTTCACACCGGGAACAATGTAGTTGCGGAGAGATGGAAAATCGAGGGATTATCATGCAGTTTCAGCTGCTGATGAAGGAATAACCAAGTCATATATGGTAACTGGACTGAGGATAGCAGGTCATAATTCAGGGGGGAGGACCACATTAGTCTCTCTAACTGAGCGTTCGGTTTGGTCTCCCACAGCAGAGGATTCGATATGGCCCACAATCCTCCCTATTACCGAGGTAGATTTGAGAATTGGCCTCACATTTACTAGGGACGACACAAGTTGGTAAGTTGTTTGCTATGGACAATAGGTCTGGCAGGAGTAGCAAGTCGCATGTCAATGTTTCGTGATGGAAGGATCCGAGTGCTTCTCATGTCCCGAGTCTCGCCGTTGATGTGGGTTAATAGGTGTACAACTGCTTTCGAGGCCTTCAAAAGCCCCTGGCTGACGATCTTCGGGAGATATTCCACAGAGAATTGGCCGATTTTACTGGTGGCCATGACATGCTTTGCTCAGCCTGGGCGAAGTGGCGTGGTGTTGGGTCCAAGTTGTGTCTGGCAATTGAAAACTTGTTGGACCACGGCGCATCACTTTGACCGGCTGGCCTCGTCCTCGTAGTCAGATTCTCAAGGGACGAGAAGGATTCACGTATGTTTTTGATTTAAACGGTCCATACGACGTGTTCTCCTACAAGTCAGACACTTGAAACTCAGCCGCTATTGCTGCTAACCTGCACTCTCACGACGCGTCAAAGTCTTGCTATAACACTGGAATTATATTTCTTACCGGCTTTAGAGCACCAGTTCCCGTCATCACGAGCTCGAGCCCCAGTGATCAATGAACAAAGGGAAAGGCAGAGTCCTACAATACGATATCATTGAGCTTTCAGACTCGGACTCTGACGAAGACATTCCGTCACACCCAACCTTCGATGCCTGGAAACCTCAGGACCTTCGCAAACGCCCAGTACCAAACCGAGAGACGAGCGGAGTGAGTTCTTTGGCTGCTAACCCGGGAGCCAATACAACGTCGCAAACTTCTGTTGCCGAATTAGTCCAAGAACCTCCAACGGCTGGACCATCTTCCACAATCGATTCTCTTGAAGCGCTTATTACTTCCGTACTGGAGGTCATCCCGGATGTGGACCCACAATATGTTGCTGAACTCTACCTTCAGTACTCCAGTGCGGTTCAAACCCTCACTGCGACTTCCTTTTCTTTCTATATGGACCCGATTATTGGGTCCTTAGTCGACGACCCCGACTATCCAAAAGTGAATCCCACTAGTAAGCGCAAGCGAGGCGAAAACGGCGCTGGGCCGTCAACCAAACGGCGCAAAATCGAACCTGTCCCGAACGTGGTCAAACTCGACCTCCTCTCGCCAAACAGGCCACCCATCAATTCCCCGGATTACTTCAACCTCTCAATGGTTGGTTATATACTTTTTATTTGCGTCAAAACCTAATGTTTAATATAGTACTGGCTCGGAGTTATGTTTCCACGCGTTCGAAAGAATTTCATTGGTACGCGTTTAGGCGGGAATCGTGGATTATACGCCCCAACCTTTGTACAGCTCTCGAAAGAGCTTCTCAACCTCCCACCTACTGTCTTGAAGAAGCAAAAGACCCGCCCGTTTTTCAACGGACCACCATGGCGAAGTCGTGATTTCGACCGAGAATATGAGTGGTGTCTCGACTGGTTTCCGGAGAAGTCCGGACAAATTGAATGGATCGAAGATCCGAAATCAGGTACTACAGATGATACATCAGGAGAGCCGGTCCAGGATGAGAAAATCGAGTCCGAAGAAGCAGAGCCAGGTGAAGGGGTCGACTGTGGTTGCTGCTTCTCTGAATATGTTGTTGTGAGTTACTGCCTCCCCTACGATTACTGAGCTCATCTCTGTTGCAGAGTACAATGATCCAATGCCCCGAGGGACATCTGTTCTGCAAGGCATGTGTTCTAGCGTTTAGCCAAGAACGACTTGGACAAAGAAACGCGAAAATCAAGTGCATGAACCAAGATGATTGTACGACAGAATTCGGCAGGGCACAGCTGGAGCAATGTCTGCCAGAGAAACTCTTGGGTCTATATGACCGAGTCAAACAGGATGATGATATTGCAGCTGCATGCCTCGAAGGTCTCGAAGAGTGTCCATTCTGCGATTACAAGTGCGTGATCGAAAACGAAATGGAAAGACTATTCCACTGCCTGAACGACGACTGTGGTATCGTTAGCTGTCGAAACTGCAAAAAACAGGTATTGCGCTTTTCTGTTTACATAGGTATTCCTGATACTAACAAACATTTCTAGGAGCATCTCCCGAAGACATGTGAAGGTCGTATATTTTAACTTGATAAGTATCTATGGAGGTTGATATTTACTAAAGAGGCGCGATACGATTCGAATTTAGATGCGCAACACCAAGTGGAAGAAGCTATGAGTGGGTTGCACTCGGAAAATTGCCGTCATTCCTGACTTTCATCTAGCGAATGCGTTGATGCGGATATGTCCTAATGCGAAATGTCAAGCCAGTGCGTTTTCAATTCCGGATCATCACAACGGCTCATTTTCCCTTCCATAGCATTCGTCAAGACTGATGGTGTATGCGTGGACGGTTTAGTATAGCAGATTTGTCGCTAACATTCGCATTCTAGTGTAACAAGATCACATGTGCAAAATGTGGACAACTTTCTTGCTACATATGCCGACAGCCTATCAAGGGTTATGATCACTTCAACCAAACGCCGGTAAGCAACTTCCTTTCATTTGGTGCCGATTGACGATCCTGTTTGTCCAGGGGGCCACACAGGCAACCAGATCCAAAAAGGTGAGTACTATCCCGTAGCGGTTAGTCACATTTTCAACGATCCCAGTGTGCGCTGTGGGATGCCCCAACAACTGGGGGGGTCAATACAAACGGGCTCGAACAACGCCATCATGAAGAGGTAGCCAGAGCTCGAGAGGAAGCTTTTGCAAAGCTTCGAACGCAAAATCCAGATGTTGATTTGAACAAGATCAGAGTAGATGCTCCAGAAAATGTCGCCCAGCCACCACGACCTGTAAGCAATAATGTCGTCTTCGTTACCTTTTACGGATACTGAGGGTAGCATGATCATAGGTTTCCAATCCTGTTCGCAATGCATTCGGTCCAGTGCCTCTGCCACGCTTTTTCGCCTTTCCGCCGGGTATGGGTCAACCCCCTCTGCCTATGCCTCTGCCTCCGCCTCCGCCTCCGATTTTCCTTCCTGCCATCCCCGTGGCTCCTGGAATGCCTCCAATACTCCCACGCGACCCCGCTCCCTGGCCGGCGCCACGTCTGGCATGTCAATGTCCTCGATGTGTGCGTAACGTTGGACGTTGAGGCTAGAAGCAGCAGGATCCCTCTACACGAAACGGTGCTTATCGGTTTGGGGATCTAATCACATGAAAGCCCCAACATTATCCCTGCGAGATGCGGGGTAGAAGGACGCACCCACGTGTTTTGATGACTTGAATATTGGCAAGCATTCCTGGGCGTAGCATTTCCTCCTAGAGGACCGCACACTTACATAGTACATAATCCAATACCACTGATTGCCGGTTTCCCCATAGTTTCGCTTGGTATGCAGGGTAATACGGAGAGGTTGCCGTATTTCTGCCGTATTTCAACTCCTCTCTATTCAGCTGTTGTCCGAAACTTTCGCTACGAGCATGGTTCAGCTATTTAGAAGCATGCTCGATAATATACTTCTGGTTTCAGTTGATAGTCTATCCATCAGTGATGGGGTTCTATGTATTGGGCTTACTGAGTCGTTCATTAGGAACGAGACTGGACTCTTTCGAGCAAATGTGCCCATGAGACTACCTGAAGAAGGTGAGGTTACTATCTGATTCAACACCAAATACTTCTAATCTTGTTAGTCCGACGGAGCTGAGTGTTATGGGCAACCGACCAGCGGCCAGCGGGTGTCTTGTGGTGAATGCAACCTTTTCTGCTCTATCTCCCGACCGTTCCGGCTGGCTAGCTTAGGAGATACAAAACGCACTTGTCAGTTTATCTCTCGCATAACGCGTTTGAACTCATTGTCCTCCACAGAACCCCAGAAACTTGACACGGCGAAGTACCGCCGATGGCTCTACGAGGCTGCTAGATATAAAATCGGCTAAGCAAGGTACAATAGTTCATTCCAGCGGGGAATACCATTTTTCAGCAAATTATAGAAGGCGAATGACTCGCTTTCTCACCCCAGGGCCTGCGAAATCACAGGCGATTAGTCGCTCAGGACCCGCATTCTGAATGGAGATGCAAGGATGAAGGCCAATCTCCATCTCGGACGCTGCAACCGTCAGGCGCGCCCGTCCCTGTTGAATGGCATCAAGGGGCGGTCACTTGGATATATATCAACCACACCCAAAAACCCCGAGCGCGGCTTTCCACGTCCTCCTTCTTTCCCCCACACGCATTGGATCTCTCAAATCTTCCTCTGAAGCAACTTGGCATTCAAGAGGCACTTCGATAGAGGTGGAGAGGATGAGTAGCCCAACGGTAATCCTCTCGAAAGAACGCGTTCTATCGCGGAGCGAGCGTGACGGCGTGATTGTGCGTTTGGATCTCTCATAGAGCCTTGCACCTCAGAAACTAACGAGGTATATAGTTCCAAGCAATAATAGGTTGTATTTCTGTAATTTCACTCCTCTGTCTGTTGGCGCATGTCATCAGCGTTTCCTTCGTACCCGTCTGCCTCTCTGCTTTAAATATTCGTCAAAATACGAATGCCTCTTCCAATCTCTCGTCCACCGGGGCTTCAAATTCTGCGGATATCGGATCGAATGTCATGCCCAGCGGTGACCGCAAATCATCCATGCCACCTCTACCTAGAAACGATGGAGAATCGGCGATTCAGCTGGAACGAGCAAGAACGCTGGCCGAACGTCGGGCCCGTGCACGAGCAGACGAGATATTACGACAGGTTAGCTCCTTCTCTCATGAACGGCAATCAGTGAGAATCAACCTTACCGAAAATTGACGCGTCGCCCTCATCACAGCAAACTAAGCACAGAGAAGAACGGCTCTTTTTGCGAATGCAACTTGGGTGAGTAAATAAATCGCCAAGACTGCCACCCTCATCCTTCGTCGTCTTTCTCATCGGCTAGTAATAGAACACTAACATCCGAATTTTTCCCCTCCGCATTTATAGCATTTTTATTGTCTGCATGCTCGTGTCAGACTTGATTCAATCTATTGCTGCGTTGATTCAGGCCCGTTGGGCAGTCACGGGCCGGGTCTCCCCTGGTGCTGCATGCTGGATTCAGGCAGCAGCTGTAAGCTCCTTTTCATAGCCTTTTTATTTCACTGGATAGCTTATTTTTGGCTATATAGATTATGTTTGGAGATGTTTCAACTGCTGTTTGGTATGTGCTAAACGATCCTGCATCTCTGATACGGGGCTCCAAGCAGCTAATTGTTGCTCACCTGTCCCACACAGGAATTCCGTGATTGCTTGTCACACTTTTGCCATAGTGGTTCTCGGGGCACGCATTCCCACTTTCTGGATCTGCGTTGTCATGGTATGCGGTTGGTAGGTTTCACATAATTTCCTCGAAATTACGACATGACCTAACTCGAGCTAACCAGGACAATTCCTTTCCTTGTGAATATCATCGGTTTGGTCGTTGTCGCGCGCCCTGGTCAGGACTTTTTCGGCGTAACGGCTGCCGCCTGGTGTTGTACGTTTCACCAACCAAATCACATATGAATGAACCTTACCTTGCTATAGTCGTTGCGGATGAATACCGAACCGAAAGAATCGTCCTGCATTATGTCCCTGTGCGTTTATTCTCGCAGGCCATGCCACCATCCTCATTGATGTTTCCGTGGAAATTTTACAGCTCATCGTCGCCGCATTGATAATAACTATCATGTATGGGCTTGTATCCTTGACTATGCGGGGTAATCTCCAAGTAACACCTATCTACCGAGGGTGTGTTCCTTGGTGTTCGTTTACATTTCGCCGAACTCGTGTCAGCCATCGAGCCTCTGGTAATACCGATCACAAACAGGTCGCTTATCTACGGACACTGTCTTTAAAAATGCTCTGGTATCCCGTTGGTGAGTAGCCTGGACCTCTGGGGACGAACACCCGTTTGAAGGCTGAACTCCAATTTCCAGTGTATATCTGCCTCATCCTCCCAATCACTATATGTCGCATGGTTGAACTTCGACACACAAAGGCACCCCAAGGTCTCATTTTCTTCGCCATGACGCTCCTCTTTCTTGTCGGCCTGAGTAATGTGGCGATTTATGTGGCAACCCGTAACGTCGGACTACAGCGGCGTCGTACAGATCCCTCAGGCACGACCAGTCAGAATGGTCCCGCTGCTCTTGGGACCCAGGTTGAGGTTTACATTGACCGGGTCACCCGTCACGATGGGGGCGTAGTCACGATCGGCGGTAGCAAAGTTGTAGGTGACACAGGACCCGGTTTTCAATTAGACGACCTCGAAATGGGTAGGAAGAAGTATGATGGGAACAGTGGAGATACTAGTAGTTCTCGCGATTCCTTTGACCAAGGAATGACGGATAAAGCACGATCAGATTCTCCTGTGGGTCCTGTTAAACCTTCACCATTCGATGGGATTGCTCAATAGTTCGCATTATAGCCTCCTGCCCTCCGGTATGCTCAAACGTCTGACAAGAGAGGCCCTTCAACAAATCAAACTGACAGCATAATCACTAGACCTGAGCATACTATGCCAAGAAAGATCGCTGGACCTGTGTTCATTGAGCGAGTTGGTCGGCCTCATTCCCCATCAATCGTTGCCCCCTTCAATGATATTATATCACAACCAGAGACGGGCTTCAATCCTTCGTCTTCTCTAGGAAGAGGTAATAGCGTCAATACGGCTTCTAGTTCAAATCGGAGGTCCATTCTTGTAACATCAGCAACATCACCGCTTTACCCCAACCAACATTACTCACAAAATACGCCAACATCGGACTCGGACCCATTTAGTCGGAATCCTTATAGAAAAACAAACGGGAATGTGTGATGCAAGCGCAGGGCTTGCCTCATGTACGGTTTACTATTCTGTCATAGTATTTTAATGATAGGATTGTACCTTTTGCTTGTATTGCAATAGCATTATTCTATTAGCACAAAATTCAGAAGAGTGACTGCTTGGTCAATACCGCCTCTTGAAGTAGGTGTCGGTGTTGCCCGATTGCACGTTGGATCTGTTTGGACCCTCCCATTAGCCTTTGCGGTTTCCCGCCACAGAAGCTGAGCCTTAGAATTCAGCAGGAAATCAAAATCCAAAGCAAAATTCTTCTATGCGTCTGTTTCAACACCCTCTGAGGGTCCTCTCCCTTGGACTGGTGTTATTTATTCAGGTATCTCAGTCAAAACAGTACGACCAGGCTATATTCAGCAAGGACGAATACGAGGCACCTCCTGAAGATGTACTTAAATCAACAAACACAGCGAGAGGAGAAGTACGGCGTTATGCGTTTAGTCGACCCCTCCTAGAGGAGCTCCAGGTGAGTAACTGCTATCCTCCATGGATGCATTTCGTATCCTATGGAGTGTGAATGATCGTTGCGTGACGGCTTTGTGGTGGATGCTAATGTCGCGTGACCTAGCGAAAGAAGGCGGACATCTGGAGAGTCGCGCCTGATGGCATTGACGTCTTGATAACACCAGAAATATCTCAAGACGGTCTCAATCTTGTCCAGTTCAACTATACCGTTCTCCCAATCGAACTGCCATCAACACGCCCGGAGGGCAAGGACCCATCTGAAGCAAACGTTCAGGACTATGCCAAGAAACTGAGAAGAAAGAAGTATCTCGACCTAACGCTACTTTCTCATGAGTTTCATTCTCAATACCACTCGGCAAAAAATATCTCTCATTTCATGCGCTCGTTGGTTCATACGTTCCCGAATCATACCTCATTGATCCATATCGGACATTCCTCTGAAGGGAGAAGACTCACCGGGATCAAGATTGCAAAACCTGAGCCAGTTGCGCTCGGAGCCAAAGAACGGAAAGGGTTTGTGATCCTAGGTGCACAACATGCCAGGGAATGGATTGCAACATCAACATCACTGTACCTGGCACATGCACTGGCCGTAAATGCATCAATGCAATCTTCTGCGGATGCTCACCACTCGTTGTCGCACTTGCTGGACAAATTTGAATTCCACATCATTCCACTTCCAAATCCAGATGGTCACGAGTATACGCGCAAACACGACCGACTCTGGTATAAGAATCGTCAAACAGTTTCACCTGGGCGGGATAGGGAGGCTTGCAAGGGTATCGATATGAACCGGAATTGGGTACGATAATTTCTCTTTCTTTCAACTTCTATGAACGGATTTCACTTACTGTACGTCAAAGGGCTTCCAATGGTCGCCCGCTCAAGACCCCAGTTCTGATCCATGTAAACATTGGTTCCCTGGCTCGCGACCGTTTGAAGCCCACGAAGTCAATGCTTTGACTTCATATTTGACCTACCGCACTGGTGGTCGAGGAAAAGTTGCAGCATTTTTAGACCTGAGGTCCTACGGTCAGACGTGTGAGTGCATGCCTCTCTCCTGACTAGGCATCTCTGAATTCTCTCCAGTATCTGCACCATTCTCCTATAGTTGCGACGTTTACACCAGTGATGCGGAGGATCAGATTGAGGCGGCTCTAGGTGCTGCCCAAGCTGGTTCTAAAGTGCACGGTACCACCTTTAGCAGTGGACGGCTTTGTGAGACTTTGTACAGGTATTTCTGATCTTATACCCACTTGGTTGAGAGCTTAACGACCTGCAGTGCACCTGGCAATATTGTGGATTGGGCCTACGCTGAGGCCGGAATCAAGTATACATATGCAGCTCACTTGCGAGACTCGGGAACGTATGGTTATTTACTCCCCGCTGAGCACATTAGGCCTACTGGCGAGGAGACGGCTGCATTGGTAGCCTATCTCGCCGCGTTTATTGCCAAAGATCCCAAGGTGTGCCTACGTCGTCGCTTGAGATGCACCGAAACTAATATCCCGACAGACGATGTGATAAATATGGGCTATTCCGTCAATGTATTTTTAATCTGGTTCAATCTTATTAACTTTGCACCTAAATTGTATGCTGTTTGCCATTCCTTGAAACTGATAATTGGCGCAAGTGATTGTCATTCTCGTAAGATATTTAAAACAACCTCTGCTGAAACCGGGACATAATCTTGACTGGATATTAACTTGCATAATTATTCGTCCTGTACGTCAAGATCCACCCACCCGACGACAGAGCATTGGAGCTTCGTTCCTCTATGTCCACTCAACACCTTCACAATCATAGCATTACCGCTCGCTATGAACTTCTTCGTCTCCTCGATTATGGACCAGTTGACCCTCTCCGGGTCATTCTCGTATGCGTGCGATGTGTAGGTTGGTATGACAGTTGGGGGATCTGGGGAGTCGGGGTGAGATGAAGGCGTATACTTGCGGTTTGAATGTGAAATTGAAGAATTCGAATGTACAGAATCCGAATAAACATGTTTGATGACCTTATCCGAAGAGACTAAGCATTGTGGGCTTGGTGTCGATGATAATATTTGAACTTGAGATCCTGCCGAGATATTAGTTGATATATTTGAGTTCGCATTTTCTATTCCTTCTGGTTGAACGTGCGGTTCATCGGAGAGCGAAGAGGACGTTGAACGTAGGGAAGAACAGGTAGCTGAGGAGGAATCGTCCTCTAGCGGATGGGGCAGCTCCAATGGTGGGACTTCTTCCGGAATAATGTTCTTTATCTTGGTCAGGCATGACTTAGCTCGGAGGTAGAGGCTCCAATGTCTCCCCCAGTCGAGCCTAGCTCTCCAATCCGGAATAGGAAAGTCCCGTAGATTCGTGGGAAATTGAGATCGTAACCTTCTTCTTTTGGAGGCAGATGGGAGCACATATGTCGGATCGCCGACAAAACCCTCTGCATTCCCAGCGTTGGAGGTTTTCCCCTCAGCCAGTGGGTTCTCTTCATCCTGCTTGTTACTCGATATTATTTCTGTACATATGTTATTGTTCTTGCTGCATGAGATCGCTGGTTGGCTGGTTATCTTTGGTAGGTCTTGGCTGGTAGGCTCTGATCCTGCCTCAGCTTGTCGCTTATCGCTAACCATCTGTCGAATATCCCTCAGGGCATTTCCTTCATCCGAAAACTCTCCAAATTCGTACAAGACCGTCATTTGTTCGCCTGGATCGTTGGCGAAATGAAGGCTCAGCATCTGCAGGCACTCGAGTTGAATCTTCAGCTCGTGCGTCCAAGTAAAACTTTGAGGTTCTATCTCTTTGTAGATAGCTTTTCGCTTGCAAGGATGCTCTCTTGGACTAGAAGCTGAAGAAAACAGTAGCAACGCAGTGGGTGACCACCTATCGGGTCGATCTCCCTTCTCGACAAATGCAGAGATGACAAAGGAAATGTCTAGATGGAGCCATGGTTCATATGAGCCTGGCCGTTATGGTCCTCAGAAGGAGGGGCACTCTACCTTCGCGTCGGTGGGATGGCCTCTGGCGAAAACATACATGTTGGCGATCGAGAACCTTGTCCAACGTAGGATATAATGCACGATAACCCTTATGCGTGCATGCGTTGTCTGCCCTACACAGCGTTCGAGAGTTCTTGCTCACGTGGAGGAGCGCCGCGTCATCCAGCCTAAACAGTCGAGTTTTCAGCTCTTTGGAAGAAATTATTGCATCTATTCCAACATACAGTATGTGATGTAAGCTAAACGCATCCATGTCTTTGAATCCTAATCGTTCAAAGCCGCTCTCGCCAAGTTTCTTTGTCCACTTGTTTAACTACAGCGTGCATGCGAGTGAGTTTAGCATCTAATACGCATAATAGGCCGTACGTGTTTGCATCGAAGGACAGCCCGGGTGCGTACTGTCCCCAGCTCCAAGTGCGAACACTCGCTGTCCTCCATCCCGATGTAATTTAGATGAGGGTAAGTCGGTAACGTGGGGATTAAGTCAGAAGTCAGGATCCTATTTTGGCTGTTTGCCTCTGAACAACTTGCCACCAACTTGGCTGGCTGGCTCGGTAACATAGTAGCTAGGATCGAGTACAGGTAAAAAGGGCTGTTGGAATTTCAAAGTAAACGAACGAAAAAGTATTGCAAGGTATCAAGAACGTACATTAGGGGTTTTGTCTAGGGAGCATGCTGTCATATACTGTCATCAAACCAGGTCATAAGAAAGAAATGGGGCGTGGACATAATATAGAGCTCTGTGTTCGAATGCAGCGATCAATCGTCTCCCCTTCTGGCAAGGGCAACGCCTGCACCACTGTTTAGGCCAGTGGAGGTGGCGCGTTTGAAGCTAGTAAAACCAGTCGAAGGGAATCCTGGAGAAGGGAACGATGGAGACAGTAAGTTCGAGGATTGTGTGAAAGCATTGAAATGATCCCGGGCGGAGATCAGACCGCCTGGAACGCCTAGGCTCGGTGTCAATGAGGGTAACGGACGATAGCAGTGAAGCTCACCATCAAAATCCTGAGAGTCGATTCTTACATCGGGTGAAGGTGTCGAGATAGGAGAAGGAATGGAGGTTGTGGCAGATGAAGAAGCACGAGATGATTTGGACTGTTTAGACCTCTTCGATTGCTTCCTGGGAGTGGACGGATTTGGAGAACCTTTATCACTCAGTGGAGAACGAGGGTCGACAGTTCCTTTCTCAGATGAGCGAGCCTTAGGTCGATAGGTCTTTTCATGAGTTTTGGTCGAACCATCAACGGATAACGAAGCGGACGTTCGTGACCGACTACGGGAGTGTGAACCACTGCCACTTCGACTACCTTCTCCATTTCCAGTGCGTCTGTTTTTTGTGTATGCAGCTGCATCGAAGTCAGCTTCGTCCTCCAACTCTTTATCTTCTTTTGGCGTTGGCTGACTGCTGGTGCTCGTGACAAAGGGGCCAAATTCGTCTCCTTTGTCACTGCTCGGGATACCAGAGCGAGACACCTGTCCACTGCCAGGGAAGCCTTCGAATTCCTCTCCGTCTATGGACGATGAAAATGCTCCCGTTTCTGCGAGCCTTTTCATCTCCTTGCGCTCTTTCCTCTGCTCTCTACGAAGCTCCTTTTCGATTCGTTCTTGTTCCATTCTCTCTTCTATGGCTAGTTCCTCGTCAGTTCGGCTTGGTGCCCATCTTTCCTGAGCGCGTGAAGTAAAGTCAACAATAACGTCGTCAGCGAGTGGAGCAGCATCAGAGTCCAAGGTCGAGGTAGAGATTGTTCTCGTCCTCCTTGGATTGTCTCGAGCGAGTGATGTCTCCTCATCGTTCTCGTTCTCAACAGCGCTTGGCGGCGGATGAGCTGACCTTCGTCCAAACAGGTCGATTCCAAGGACGCGCACAGATTTCGCCGTTTTTTGTCCCCTTTGAGACTTTCTTTTCTTCGTCTTCCTATTGCCAACATTCGAATGCAATGACATTGTCTCTGCATCCTCTGCATCCGTAATGGGCTCATCGAGAAGTCTTTCGAGCTCCTCTCGAGCACTTAGACCGTTATTACGGAGGCTCGTTGCGCCTATGCGACGTTGGCCACGTCCTTGGCCTTCACGCAACTCGTCATCTGAATCGTCTGCTTTGAGACAAGGAATACAGGACCCAATTGTCGCCCGTATCGAGTCTGACCAGCTGAACGAGTCCATTCGTCTTCTTGGTGAGTTTTTGGATGGTCGTGGTATGGGTGGAAGACGTGTTCAAATCTGCAAGCGAGCGCGAGCACCAAGGGCTCGGCAGGCTTTGGGACTATACCCGGACGCTTGCCAATGAATAGCCTGAAAGCGTGATTTCTGGGGTTTTAGATTTTGTATCCAAGAATTATAACCTGAAACATCCACTATGCTTTCGATCGATCATCCCATGGGACACACGGCCTGATATCTAATTTCCCGTAACAAGTAAAGATAATATCATTAGAAAGGGACTATAACCATCAGAATTGTTAATGAATATATTCCAAAAGGAACTTATCATCTGTCACTTGGGAGACTGCATTGGAGTTCGACTCTCGTCAGGAGTGCTATGGAGAATTAAGACATCGATATTTATGTCAACGCTGAAACTTTAGCTATATAGCCTAGTAGTGGTCAAGGATGGGGTAGGCATTAATTGGAGCACGAAATACATTTATTCCTCATCACTGTCGCCATCATCGTATCCGATGCCGCCGTGCTTCTTATTGAGATGATCGTAGATGGTGTTCTCAGAAAATTCCAATCCATCGATGAAGCAGAAATGAGCACCACACCTACAACGGTAAAGGAGGTTATTGAATATTCTGTAGTGACAAGATTTGGTTTACTTACGTGCATGTGATATGGTTGCATCCGTACATCTTTTCGACGTAAACGCCACATCTTGGACAAGGCGTGATCTTCGATACTTTGTTCTTGTCCACAATCCGTATTTGTTCGTTCAACGCTTGAAGTCGAGCACGAGCTCTACCTCCATCTTGTTCTTGACGGCGGGCAGTTTCTTCCCTCAGGCGGGCCTCAAGAGCAGCTGCCTCCGCTCTCAAACGAGCTTCCAATGCCTCTCGTTCTGCCGTACATTCGCCACAGACGAACTCCCGGATGCGTGGTAAGCCATTATCTGCGCAGGCTCGTTCAACGGCTGGCTTTGCAAAACCACAGGTAATGCACCACGCATAGTACCAGGCTCGATCCTCTAGTGCGTGGGCCAAATCACCCACGGACAACGCCGCATTGTTGTATTTGATGAGCATTTTGTGGACAGGAGGGCGGCGACAGAAGGGACACCTCAATTGCAGGGGGTTGAGGAGGTTCCCTGGCTTATTCTCGCCGTACCATCTCTGGAGACACTCTTCATCTGCTTGTTGTTTGCATCCACTCCTTCCACATGCAGGGAAGAGTTTGTGATACGGCACGTCGTCGAAGCAGAGCGAGCATGTGCCCTGCTCAACCTCTCCTGAAGCTACTCTTCCTTCAATTTTGAGACGTAGGGCGTCACAATTGAAGATCTTCTTGAAGTGTAATGTCAGGTCTTTTCCAACTGGCTCGCCCGTAAAGACCTCTGGTCCATATCGCGAAAACAGCTTGAAGGCCGACGAATTCCGGAAGATCTCGTACTTGGCATCGTATCCTAGCCAATCGCGACCGTTCTCTGCCACCAATTCGCCGGTGTTAGTGTCTACATCCACGATCGTCTTCTTTCCACCTTGACATGCAAAGCAGATAAACTGCTCCTTTGGCATGGCGCGAAGTGACTCAGGAATGATGACTCTGTTGTCGCACTTCTGGCATTGGACCCAGGGACAGTTTGTCCCAAACATTGACCCGTATCGACAGTGGTGGCACTTCGGCCTCACTCGCAGCTGTCCAGGTCGTAAAACCACATATTGAGCGCGGCATGTAGGGACGGAGCACTCGACCCATTTCGCATTCTTCTCCGAGACCTCCACACCGTCATCGGTGCCAATCGGTAGGTCTTTTGCACCTTTAACATGCTTGGAGATTGCATTTGCCCGTTCCCGTTCATAAGCGCAGAGGCCACAGGTGCCATCATCTGCCATTATTGTCACGCTCCGCCTCTTGGAGCATATCTTGCAAGCCAACTGCTGATCTCCAATATCTCCCGTCTTTTCTGGGGTCCATGGGACGGAAGCAGTAAGAGAAGCTTTGAGATTGAGCTCGATAAGGCGGTAACGTCTCATTCCTTGATAAACTTGACACTCGTCTGCTGTGAGAGCGACGTTGGTTGGGATGCTCGTCAACAACTTGGCACATTCATAACTGAGGTTTTCCGGTATTTCGAGATCCAGCCACGTGCCTTTCTGGTTGCTAAGTAGAGCACGCGCAGGCTTATCCAAGAAGGGTACGCCCACTCTCATTGCAAGAGCCGCAAACAGGGCTGCCGCTCGACCAGAGAACATAGTTCCGGGAACAACGAGATGCGGAAGCACCCGAAAGAGGTCGAATGGCTTCAAAGAAAGAGGGAGGTATCGTTGATTCGGGAGAAGGGTGACATCTTCTTCGACGGTCTTATGTCTCATGTCAGTTCCAGCAATCAAAGCGATCATCAATTTTCTTACCTTCAGGTGAGTGAGGATCGACGCCAACTTCTTCAGCACACCGGGGTAAAGACTGCGTGCGACCTCGAGTAGCTCTGTTCTCGTCAGGTCTATACCAGAGTCAAGGTCGAGATAGATGCGGGGCTGCTTAGGATCATTGGAATCCGGGGCTGCATTTACAAGCTCCATTATTTCCTCTTCTGCGTTATAGCTTTCTTCCAGCCAATCTGTAAGCATTTTGCGGCGGTTTTCGTCACTCTCCTTCCCGACTTTATTGCTAAACGCATTGACCAGTTCTTCTCGATATGGGTTGGTTCTGTCCTTGCAAACTGCGCGCCATAGCTATGATAACGAGTTGGTCAGATAACAGGTTGCGAATTGAGGGTCATTTTCACTCGCCTGGCCAAAGATCGGGTTATAAGTCAAAGCCACTACATTGTATCCTATGATCTCCTTCAATGCTTCGTAGACTTGCTTTCTATACTGAGACTCTTTGGGGTCCAAAAACTTCTTTGATAGATTCGGAAGCTGAATGACCACGTCGAATTGAGCGTTTTCAAGCGTGGTTAAAGGGATGGTCTCGAGATCCTCTAGTTTCGCTTTCTGTTTGGTCGGGCAATAACCACGCGAGCCTGCCTCTTCGTCAGTGAGTGAGACAGATGCTTGAGCTGGGTTCTTCTTAAAGCGAACGATTTCTGTCTTGTACTTTGGTGGAGAAAGCTTCTCGCCCATCCATGCCAAAAGCAAGTCCAAAGTCAGCTGACTGATTTCAGAGCTCTCTCTGGCTGGCGTAGTGAAGACGGTACCGTCGGTGAACGCTGCTAACAGAGCGAAGAAACGGGAGGGGGAAATGGCCATGCCTTGCTGGATTATCGGGAAGGCGAGACAGTTCTTTTCCTTGGCTTGCCGTGACAACTTGACCCAGTCGGTCTCAAACCCTTCCTTTACCAACGCAGCCTTTTCTTTGGGACCATTGGAGTAGTAACCTCCGCCATTGGAAGAATGATGTGGACCTGCATCCGCATACCAGAGGATTAAAGTCCTTCTCTCGGGGTCAACATGTTGCAGGGATACCGCCAAGGCTGTCTTGCATGCTTCTGGGGTGTCTCCACCGCCCTGGGGACTTAAACGAGTAGCTTCCTTAGTTACTTCAGGGTTATTCCAGCCAAACCACTGGATAACATCCTCGATTTCTGGTCCTTCGCTGTAGTCTGTGTAAGCCAGAAGGCCGACCCGCTAACAGTTGAAAAGGACCCGGTTCGTTAGAGATAGGACCATTAACTGAATATAATCGAGACCTACTGAGAATGCACCAGATAGTTTTCCCAACGAGAGAATCTCTGGAATCGCCACCGCGAGCCCCTCAAGATCTGTGGTCCAAATCGTGAGCGGGTAATATGGTGGAATCCAACCTGAAATGCGACTTACAAGTGCCCATAGAGGCAGTAGCATCGGTCACCAGTAGGAGATCCCAGTCTGTGGATGACATTTTTTTTTGCAGAACCGTAAGGGTCAGAGTCAGCTGTTTCGACATCGGCCACTCTTATATACTGCGACATGCTGGGTTGACATTAGGCGCGGGTCAATTAGCCACTCTATCATGGTTCCCGAAATAAATACACATAATTCTAATCAGTCTTCTTTCCATCAGAACCGCTGTCACTTTCGTTTCCACTGGAATTTCCAGACGCGTTGGAAGATGACTTGGCCATCAGAGGGATCGAAGAGACACCTTTTGGTTGCCGTTTCGCTCTGGCAAAAAGTCCAACCTCTGAGTCCCGAATGAAGTTGATGATGACCATTGGCCAGCTTGGATGAGATGGGATAGTATCGTAAAATTCTGGAGCCAGAGCCCTTAACGCAGGTAGTCGCGTCCATGGGATGGAGGGGAAATCATGATGTTCATTATGATATCCGACCTGAGAATCGATTAGCACCAGGTTCGCCTCCACAGGATATAATTTACTTACGTTATAGGCGAGAATATTCAGTGGACCATAATACGAATACGTTTCTTGTTCTAAACCATCCCAAAGATAGTGCTCTGCGATAAAGTGACCAGCACAAGGGTGTAGACTCCCAGCAAAGAAGCTCGACATGATGAGATAGATTAGGGGTTTCCAACCTCCTAATTGGACAAGTACCGCGTCAAAAACAAGCTGAATCCCTATGTTTACGGCATGCCACCCAGTCGGCTTTTGCGCGCGCACAAATCCTGGGCGAAGTGCGTAGAAAAGGATTTGGAAGGTGCTACTCAGGTGCATTAGTGGGGGACAAAGAAACAACAATTCCATCGTACCAAAAGAAGGTTTTCCCTGCTACATTGTTGAGGAGAAGAAGTTCGATGCGGGTAGGTAAATCCGTGTCTACACCATCAACCCCGAGCTGTTTATGATGCTCGAGATGATATTTCTAGGTGGCATTGTAAAAAGTTTCCCCGAGAGTGTTGGTATTGGGCAGTCTTACCTTGAACGTAACAGAATAAGGTATCCCTATTGGTAAGTTTGCAAACATGGCAAGGAATTTGTTCGCTTTGATCCCTTTAAAGGCGAGGTTATGCGTAATCTCGTGAATAGCCAGGAATAAATTGTGATTAGCAGTCCCACCAACTGCATAGGCGATAAGTAGGAACAGAGGAGAAACGGGGCTGGTATCCCGTAGCATCCACGCCATGGCCAGCTGGAGTGATACGACCCCTAAAACAACCCATTTCGTTAACGGCTCATGACCCATGAGTTTTGTAACCTTATCTATATTAGCAGACCATCCTCTTGGGGTCGCGGACGGAGACACTCTCACCTGTGGATGAGCTTTTAGAATTTGCATCCGCCTGGAACGATGCGGTTCTTCTGTCATTAGCCATAAAAAATCTGAAGGGTCCTGTGGGGGTCGTATATGCTTGCTGTTTTCATTCGCCGTGCCAGTCTCGACGATGGTTCGACGAGGTGCTCGATTTGAGGATGGTGCAATGAATCGTCCCTCCGTCAATGATTCCGCACCACCGTAAAGACTGAAATCTAGATATATGTACGATGAGCTTGGTCGGGCATTCGTACAATCGAAAATGCGAAAGATGCTTGCCAGCCTCATTAGATCCCGACATGGTACGGTCCAAAAGAGAGTAAGCGAAATAAAATAACACGAAGTTCCAGATCACGACAGATACAAGAATCTAGACCACAATATCATCATAGAAAGGAAGCAACTTGGGCCCCATCATCCATCATGCTTTTTGTACTTTCTTCCTCTGTGCAAAGCCTTGGCCTATACACGTGGTTAAATAAAAGGTAGGCGGCCAGGTCAGCTCTGAGACACACCTTTGCTCTGCTCCGGGCCCCTCTACCGAGGTCTGGATTTACTGCAGTCCCGTTTGCATCACTTTCAGAATCTTCCGACATACTCTCATCAACTGTCGGAGCCGGTGGCTCGGCGACAGACGATATTTCTTCGTCATCACTTTCGTCTTCCTGGTCCTCCGAGTCGGTATCGTTCTTCTTCTTTCTCTTTGCAGGGCGTCTGGAAAAGAGACGATATCAGTTCATCGCTCAAATCATTCAGAAAGCACATACTTCGCCTTCGTCTCTGCCTTAGCCCGTCGCTTTCTTGCCTGATGGAGAGTGAGATATCCCTGCGTCAACGGATATAAGACGGTTTCTAACCTTGGGTTGAGCTGATTTTCGTGCCTTTTCCATCTCGATTATCCATTCGATCATTTCGTCCGTCAAGTACACCGTTTTCCGAATCTCTTTAACGGTTTCCGGAGGAAGTGACTTAAAGATATCCATTGGCATGTGGACCCTTTCAGGATATGCAGGGATCGTCCAGCTAAGTTCTTGCGCACGTTGTTTGATCACATACTCTGCGAGCTCACTCAATAAATAGAGACGCTTCATTGGAAAGTGAATAAGTATAGGCGCAAAATGCTACGAGTAACTGACCTCGGAGAATGTATGCCCAGCGTTGTCACGAACCGTTTTGCATTGCTGAGCGAGGTGATATAGAAGAGATACGTTATCGGCATTGGCCACGAGTTCGACAAAGAACCCAACGTATCTAATTTTTGATTAGTAGTGAAATCGACATTCGCAAGTGGACTAACTTGGCGAGTGCTGGTAATCCCTCCTCATTTTCAGATACCTCGAAATCCGGATGATGCGCCAAGAGATGCAAATATCGTACAAAAATTATGTCAAAGAAAATGAGGCGTTGCTCTGTCAATAATGTATGAGAGAATGTAGTATGGATCACACGAGTTGCTTACTTGGGTTCAGCTTCCTTTGCTGAACGAGAACATAATTCTTTGCCTATTGAAAGCTCATCAGTTTGAAAAAACGCAGATCGCGATAAACCCACTCGTTGCAGGATATTAGTCTCAACATCATGGCATGTTAGGAAGACAATTGTGTTGAAGACAGGTTGAAGTTTATTTGACGAGAGTAATATCGTGAGCTTCGTAATGAAGAGGCTCCGAACTTCCCAACAGAAGTCCTACAGCCTGGTTAATCGACCGGTCGATATTCGCGTCCAAAACCTACTGACCTGAGCAACCAATGCCAGAGATGGAAGACGTGAAATGATGGGGGGCAATAGACTTTTCTCCTGCGCGAGACGAAGGAGACATTTAGCCGCCTTCAATCGGATATGGCTACGTGATGGTGCGCCTCTAGAAGAGACCTTCAACTCAGCTTTGCTGTTTCTTCGAGGTTCAAGTTTGCTTACCCTTCTCGCATATCTTTCAATCGATCACGATCAACTTCATCACCTTCATACGGGGTGAAGGAGCCATCTCCATCCAACACGTCCATGAGCAGTTTTGCAACTGGTTGGGACACTTTCTCTGCATCATCTCCGCGGGTATGGGCTAAGCACCTATTGACCAAAAGGCGCATCACACCGCACTTGGCAATGACAAGAGGGTGAAGTTGTTCTTTCGTACACCACTCCACCTCATCGGCATTATCTATATCCATCGAATCCTACAAATCTGAGCGAACAAATATACGATCAAACGATGCTCACCTGTTCTACGGGTCGGTGGACCAAGTCCTTGAAGAGAAAACGAACAATATCCTCACTCTTTTCCTCGAATGTAGCCGGCATATAACGAGCCAGCTCGGCCAACGCTGCAACATGAGCCACAATGTGTTCATCGTCGGCTTTGGGTAACATCGTAGCTAGTTTCTATCGGTATAATATGGGTCAAGGTCTCTACCGCTGGCAGGAGAGGTCTCACTGACATCAACAAGGGTCTGGGTACTTTTGTCTTTCTCCTTTGAATTCGAAAGGTACCGCGCGGCGTATTTAGCATATGCACGATCTCCTCCAAGGGCGGTCTTGATCATCACACTATCCAGTTTTCTGTGGGTCCAATATGTCACTAATAATCGAACCTTTGCATTTTACGAGGGCACTTACTGGTCATTGGGATGCTGGTCAGTCCCAAGACGTGCAACGGACGCTAATGCTCGTAACGATGCTTCCAGGGATACGGCAGTGTTATTTGCGTGAACCTCCTTGGCTAGTCGTGGTAGATGCGAGTAGAAAAGTTCGGGGAGGGACTTCGCAATAAAGAGTAGTAGCCGTTGGGCTACGTCCATGAGTTTAACATCGACTGTCTCGTCAACCTGACTGGCGCTTTGAGTTTTCTTTTTGTTCCTCGATGCTTTCCCCGGAGAGCCTGGTGATCTTGAAGTTGACACGATGTCCAAAAGTGTAGGGATAGAGGAGGGGTTGATGAGCCACAAAGAAGCCCGACGGAAGAAAATTTGCATGGTTGTCGATAGAGAAGGAATATCTTTCTCCACAACCTTGATGAACTCATGCTATATACTTGTGTCGGACTGAGTATCGTAGACAATCGAGACTCTTACCCGAGCTTTGACCAGGCCGCTCAGATTCGTCTGGGGGTCCATTGCGGTCTTTAGGTACTTGTATAATCTCCGGTCGTGATGCTTCGCAAATGCAATAAGGTCTTCCTCTACTCTCAAAGCATTCGGAAACCTTGCTGTACTTGGTGTCAAAAGGTGCTGTAAAACCAAGGATCCCCTCTTACACGCTATGAGCTTTGCGATCCTATGGAGACGTGTCGTAACCTCCACCTCATTATTGTTTATAGTTCCGCCCTGGGTATAGAATGAGGATGACAGATACAAGTTGAATGGAGAACGCACATTATTTTCTAGACAACTCTCCACGAACTCATGATACGGTGTTGGGCGTCTAGATATGGGAATGAGTAATAGGAAAGAAAATGACCGTTGGTACCCACGCGTGATTCAGGGCTGACATCAATATCACTGAATCAAATACCGTCGTTCGTCCACTCGATAGAATGGCAAGTAGCCTTCTGGTCCACATATCCTCGTCGACATCCTCCTTCGGAGAGAATGGGGGAAGTGGAAGGATATATCGGGCGATGATATCTTCAGCAAGGACTTTGACGTCTGGCATGGCAGCGATCTCGAACAATTGGGTAGGAATCCAACCAAATTGGGCGATTGCAACGGTATTACCTCGTTCACTATACCGAGTTCATGAGGTTTAGTCTTAGAATTGAAATGGGGAAACAAAAATGACCAACATTTCTGGAGTGGCGAGGCTGTAGAGTTTCCCTATGGCGTCAAAGGCTTCTACACGAACAGTATTCTGAACAGCGAATAAGTTAGAGATAGAAAGAGCCATTTTGATACTCACTCGTTTATCCAAACATCGATTTGCGATGACCCGAAGCAGTTCTTCGCTGACGTGATAGGCTGCTGTTTCATAATCAAGTTCCCCGAGAGCCTTGCAAACAGCGGCACGAATCTTCTCTTCGGGATCCATCGCTTTAAGCTTCATGGCCTCTGTGTTGATGCTTTCAGGAAACATCCATACATAGACGTAATTCACATACCTCCGACGTCATGCTGCATGTCAGTGTTCCCGATTAGTCTTTTAGCGGCTTCTATGAACGCAAGGCGTATGGCAGGTGTCTTATCGTTTTTCCTAGCAATCCAGGTGACCCAGGTAGTACGATAGTCTCTCATGAGCTCGCTTCCATATTGGACGTGAGCGAACATGTCTCCGAGGGTCTGAGTTGCGAGTAGTCGAATTTGCGTATTGAGCAGGCCCATCTCTTCCTGTAGCTGTGGGATGACATTCATGAGAAGCTTGGGACAGTACTTATGTATCCTCTTGACGAGAGTATGAGCCGCGCGGATTGCTTCAAAATCCCTATTATCTTCCTCGTCTTCTTCACCTTCTGCGTCCGAGTACCGGTGCTGGACGATGATGTCGGTAAAGTATTGACACACGGGGCGTATTAATTTATCAGCCGCGGCATTGCACACGTCGACTGTGATCCTAAACATTGGAGATGATACTACCTAAAGGCAAGCCTTCCGTTAATGGCGTCAATCTGGAAACCTTGAGGATGACATACCGATTTTTTGGTGTTGAAATGCGCGATCAGAATCTCCACTACCTCTGAAGGGGCAGACTGGGATTCATCCAAGAGCGCAACCATGATATCCGTCATGTAAAGTTCGATTGGTTGTGGGAGTCCCTGTGACGCAAGGTTCATAAAGTCTTTGAAAACCTCTGTCATCATCTCTTCGGCCTGTGGCAGGTCACAGATGAGAACACAACTCTTCGTTCGCGAGAGGGAAGAAAGGAGGTCATGGTAAAGCTGATAATAGGGCGCGTCCTGGCCCTTTAACCCGCTGGAAAGTTGTCGAAAGAAGAACTGGAATATGTCCTGCGGCAATTGCACGTGTAAATAAGGCGCGTTTCCATTTCGTATTAGACCGTCAACAGACCTTGAGTTCGGGAGCGGTGTATGGAGCATCAGGCGCGTAAATATTGAGTAACTCTGCGATACAGCAGGCAGTATACGCTTTGACTCCTTTGTCCTTGTGGAGTAAAAGAGAGGTTCCTATTAAATCCTTCCGAACAGTGGCAAAAGTTGCTAGGTCGATGTTTTCCGGCTCGGATTCGGTAATGGACACGAGCTCATCAAGTAAATTCTTTCAAAATGTGCGATATTTGAGCATTTGACGCGTGCTTTCGTGACCTTGGCCGGTGAAACATACCTTGAGTTTGCGCTGCAAAGCCTCGCTACTCAATCCTCTACCCGTCAATTTATCATCGAATTTCAGTTTTACAGGAGAGCCTGTATTCGTGCTTGGACGCGTCGCAGGCATTTTTGGGAGCGACGCGTCGGGGTACAAGAATGACTTCACGGCATACGAGACGATTGAGAGCAGAAAAGAATTAGATTCGACAGAATGCTTTTTGTATGCCCTAGGATACAATCTTTAACCATATTTGGATGGATACATAGAAACGAAGCAATTGACTATTTCGAACCCCACCTAAGCAGGTGGTGGTCCTGGAGGGGGAGCAAAGGTACCTGGTGCGGCTACAGGCACTTGAGTGTGGGCGGGTTCTGGCATCTTGATGCTTTCATGCTTTTCAGTATGATCCAATGAGTATCCCTTCTCGGTCGTCGAGAGGTTATTTGCGGGTACATTTGATGCTGCAAGACCTCTTGATCTTGCACGTTTGCGACGCCATAGGATGATGGCAAAAGTGACAATGAGTATGGCTGCGACTATACTAATCGATCAATAACGCAAAACGACTTGTGTTGAATTTATAACCCACCGACACCAACGACCACTCCAGCAATGATTGCCGTTTTGTTCACTGGGCAGGCAACGACATTACCATTATTGTCATAGCATGTCGAGGAGCCACTACTACCACCCCCACCAATACCACGGGGTTTGGCTGCAGCTCGATTTGCTGCTAGGAGCATTATTGTCGTTGTAATGAACATGAAGGTCATGGTTGGAAGGTGGGAGAGTTCAAGTGACGAATGGACTCAGTACTTGAAGTCGTCATTTAGAAGTCGTCATCTACATCCACCGGATTTAATTAGGGTCTTACCACTCTGATCCCGGGTCAGTGGTCATAAGTTACGTCTCAACTTCTGGAAGTGGGGTTCAATAGTTAGCATTTTTCCGATGTAATCATGAGAACGGCCCAAGGATCGGATCAGAAATAAGAGTTTGTCCCTCATGGAATTAGGACATATGCTTGTATTTTCCGCAAATGCGGCAGACATCACGAAACGAGATACTCAGAGGCCTGAATCACTCACCGTTCGAGCCGACGTAGGTAGGACGGCGTCTTGCACATTGACACAAATATGCCTACTTGAGGTGTTATAAGTATGAGATAGTTGAGAAAGAAGGATTAGAAGAAGAAAAGGCTCAGTTGGTGATGCATGTTGAGCAGAGATCATTCAGCAGTCAAAGCTCGAATTTGGGAAGAATATCGTCTTTGCAAGAAAATAGTTTTGGAGGAGCAGCTTACTTTATGTCTTTTGTGAACGAAAAAAAAGTTTATGACGAAGAAGATTCCAAGATTCTGCATTATTTGGTCGACTGACAACCAAACTTGGCCTCTGCCATCGTCGACCACGTTCAGGGTATGTCTCGCTCCTTTCTCCCTTTATGATGAGTCTCTTTTCAGTTCTGCTTCCGAAAATGCTGCAGCATTTGTGGACACCCTTACCAAACCTTTTATTTCTGAATCCTATCGATCCGTTTGTGGACCCTTTACTGATGCTCGGTAATCTATGCAGGTCATAGAAATGGGACTACTGTTTATCAGCTAGTGAGTTTCCGCTGTCCTTTTGTCCATATTTTCCTAGGAAGAAACCAAGTTCATCCATTCGTTGAATGTGCTGTCTATTGCTCCTGTAACACGGGGCATTTCATCCGTTTTGGTTGGAATGTTCATGTAACAGTCTTGCTTAGATGGTGACAAGAAAACACTGGCTTCTCTGACTTATATCATTCCGGCTTGTTTATCTAATTGTCGACTGACTCTCTCAACAGATATTAATGTCGTATTCAACGCGTATGATGATGATTAAAAACGACTATATAAGTGCCCTTAATTCTACATATTGTCCGTCGGCCGGAGTAAGGTCATCATTATGCGTTGAGACTAATCGTTGGACAATTCCTTAGCGCCTTCCCCACCAGAAGAAGAAGGCATGTCGTTAACCTCTACAGAAACCTGTTGGTTTTCTGCCTGTTGATTTTCTGGCTGCTTTTCGTTGTCCCCATCAGGTTTGGATTTGTTGGAGTTGGACGTCGCGATGCTGGATACGGAACCATTGCTATGCTTGATTTTCTTGCTTTTCTTTCCCTTCTTCTCCTTCCTCGATTCTTTCAGCTTTTCGTTGTATGCATTTTCCCCTTTCTTCTTCTTCGCCCTCCATGCGCAAATGGTCGAGCATGCAGCAACAAGCACGAAGAAGCCTATGGGCATAAGCGTCGTTAATTCGCGATATAGTCGTTTCGAATAAGCTAAAGGATAAAATATTACAAACCCAAAACAACCCCAATGACAATTCCGCCCGCCTTGTTTATCGTGCACGTCTTCACGTTCCCGCTGTTGTAGCACAAAAGATCCGGTCAAAAGCGAAGTATGTTCTCGGAATGAGGAGAACTGACTTGTAGGTGCAATTCTGGAGCGCAGTCGAGGACCGGGATCCCTTCCTCTTTTCCAGATCGTCTTCAGTCCTCTTTGAATGGGGAAGCGGGAGTGCATGGACGACTTGAACCATCGTCAACACGATTGCCAACAAGGGCATTATGGGACGGATATAGTCGTGCATGACTGTATCTTGTAAGACTGGACTAGAACGGGGAGGCAATTGCCAAAAGTCGACGACTGCCTCTGGACGAACAACCGAGGGCGTTGGGTCCAAGACAGCAATGGAGGCAAGTTTGAGCGTGTTTACGACTCTTTTCTGCCTTGGCTTGGCGGTCAATTCGGAGCATCGCAGTTTCCGGGTTCAACCATTCTCTGCTATCGGCCTTGCTCTTCGATTGAAACACCGTCAATCGACGGCGCTCAAGGGTCACGCGTAAAGCGGGTGTTGTGAACATCAAATTCATGGGCTTGCCCAGGACATATATCGAGAAGAGGTTCCACTTGTTGGACTTTCATTTGGCTGAAAAAATAATCGAATACCAAATGAACCATCGGATGTATCATCTCCGTGCCTTCTCCGACGCATTCAAGCATCAGAGAAGCCAAAATGTACCACGTCCAATATCTTTTGCCATTCGGTCTGCTGAGGAAAACTAGCCTCGAAAAATTAAAGCCCGATATATAAGCTTTTCAGACAAGCCGGTTTGAACCTCAGTTATTTTTGTATAGACCTGACAATATCTGATCTGGCCGAGCCGTTCATTATTCGATGCGATGGTCGAATGGTGGCACGGTGGCAAAACTCCTCCATCGTCTTAGTCCTCCCCATCTCAATATGAAAACATGCCGTTTCTTCTCCTCAAGCCCAATTCAAGATCTATGTCGTAGATATCCCTTCCCAACCACCAAGAATCCATCTCCACATGAAATATTTCATCTTCAGCCTGGTGCCGACCAGCAGACCATCAAGGCTCGATGTATGTCACCGCTCTGCACAGTCTCCACTATTGAAATACTCTAACACGATATAATTCGAACAGATTATGACCTCGTAAAGATTCACCACCCAGACACGGCAATAGCAAGAAACGTTCCACCTCAAATCGCACAGGCGAGGTTCCAACTTGTGTCTGCTGCATATGAAAGACTTCAGAATCCATCATATACCAATATTTCAAGGCGTAATCTGAGTGCTGAGCAAAGAGATCAAATATACTGGGATGAGATTCGTCGACGGACACAACACTACCGATACGGTGTACGAGACAGGAATTTCAGGAATTATCCTACAGCAAATACTGGCGCACAGACCTTATGGCAGCGCGACGAGGGCTTTCTTTTCGTATTTGTCATGTTGGTGTGTACCCCCTATTCTCTCCCCCAATGACGTCCGTATGGCTCTTCCACTCACTCTTAGATCTTATAGTCTGCCTTCGCGATAGCCTATCACTCCATTATGCCTACCCCATTCCAGCTTTCACGTGAACAACACGACCGGACCCGACGGAACCTCTACGACGCGCGCAAGCGTGGAAAAGAGGACGGAATGCGTCGACGGGACGAAATAAAGAGATGGCTACGGGAACGACAGGCTATCGAGAGACAGGATTCAACCGTCCCCTCGTCGACTTTATCGAATCCGGAGCTGAAGCGGGATTCAACATCGGATTCACGTCAGTACCTTAAATTATCGTCTTCAGAGCGAAACTATGATCGGGAGGACCAGTCACCGCGACCACTCAAGGACTCGTCTTCCTCCACTATTGACATACATTCGCCGGGGATCCCTCGGAACACGGAAATCGCCACGAAGGACCGGAATGAGATAAAATCCGATATCAACCAAGTTTGAATTTTGGTCTCTATACCATTCGACAATCTCTGCTATACATCATCCCTGCACTCGAAGTCATAAAAGCGTACTACTGCAGTACGATCTTTATTCGTGTAACCTTCGGTGCCGATACCAGGGAGTCCTACTAGAAGTATTCCCGTTTGCATCACAACGAGTTGGAAGACCAGTCGAAGTCGAGTCTGGATCGTCCTCACCAACGTCACCGACGTTTGGGGGGTTTCAGCTTTTGATGTGAAAGAGAGAGGAGATTTAGGTGATGGAGGTGTCGAGGAATCGATTGCAGCTACTGTTAGAGGATTGGGACGAAATATAGATAGCCTGCCTCCCGAATGTAAGACAATCCAGTATCTTCCGTTGCCATCTATATACTCTGGAACTTTAGATGACACATTGCGTGCTTTGGAGGAGACGACTGTTAGCTGGTCATTGCAATGTCGCACACACGCTACATTCGTTGTCTCTGGTTGTCCCACATTTTTGATGGAAGTCGGGACAATAGTGTGTACTGCAATCAATCCATTGTGGCATACGGATACTATAGATGTCACCGACGAGCTTCGAATGACTCCAAGATGGTAAACTACGCTCATATGGGACGTTAGGAGCGCGAGACAGTTCCTAGCATCGATATGTCAATGATCAAATCATCTGCCATTTGAATGGGAAGAACGAGAGTTTTGGTCCACATACCCAGCCAGATCCCAAACACGAATAGTTGAATCGAAAGAACCGGTGAATAGATAATCGCCTTCGAGCAAGACTGCCCACACTGGGAGTCTATGTCCTTGGAGGACGTGCCTCTTGTCCGTGTTTAGGTCCCAGATCTGGAGGAAAATGTGCCGAGTAAGTCAATTCGTAGGTGATAGGTGTTTTATGACAGATAAGTGCAGTCTCACGCACTCTAGTGGTACAATCATCGCACCCTGCTGCAATTATTCCATACTCTCCACGAGGAGTTGCGTCGAAAGAGCATACACCGGTTGCCAACCAGTCCACATCCTTGATCTTTCGCCCTGTACGGATGTCCCATAAGGCGATATTCCCGCCATCATCACCTGAGATAATATATGACGTTGAATCAATACAACACACTCGCCGTACCCTGCCTTCCATGTCGAATCGTATGGAGGCACGTTTGGCATAAGTCCTGCACAGAGGCATTACCGTAAGAGTCAATCATCGCTAGTACTATGGAAAGAAGCCAAAAGAGGGTAACGTACTTTGAGTCCATGGACCACACTTTGATCGTTTGTCCACAAGCTGCCACAAGCGTCAAATCTTCAGTACCCCATCCCCTTGAAACTCCTCTTTCCAATCGAACTCTAGGCTCCGGAACCACTGGTTCCTCACTTTCACACTCCTTTGACTTGATACTAGATTCTGTATCGGATCGTTCGAGGGCATGGCACCGCCGTTTATCCAAGTAAAGCAAAAGAAGGTGAACGTTGTGCTTGAGAGGAAGCTTTTCCACCAGTCTCACTTCCCGAGCGAGGTTATATATCCGTAGATATCCATCTGAATATGCCACAAAGAGTACGGGGGCATCCCCACCAGTTGCGACAAACCCAGTCACCCATCTCGTTTGCCTGCTATCTAATTCGTCGATTTGCGTATAGTGACTGGATTGGTGTGCAGAATTCGCCCAGTTTCGGTCTGAGACGTTATCCGTGCTTAGTCGATTTGGTAGGTCGTAAGGGATTGGAGGGATGACTCTCACCGAGCACAAAGTGATGTCGAAACAACGTTTTGTACGAGAGATGGTCATCACGTTGGAGACGGTGATACTGATTCAGAGCACATAACCGACGCCAGAGGGTTTCATCCGCGGCAAGACGTTGAAAGCGACGATCGACGAGGGAGACTGAGAGTAATTCGACTGGCCGATCCAAATATTCTAGGATATACAGCCAAATTTCGTCTGGAAGCGTCGTACTCTCCATGTAAAAAATAATGCAGGTCGAGACGGCTCCAAGAAATTGACGAACGACACCCTCTGTTGATCTCAAATGTGCGTACTCTAAAAGAAAACCCCGTGTTGCCTTTCGTGAAAGAGAAAGCGTACAAAATCTAGCGCTACAAGTTAAGCAAAACAAAGCATTAGCGTAGTCAAGGGACTACGACGCGATCGAATATCTATTGATAGACGCGGAAGTATTTGACTTTCCACATAGCAGCTAGGAATGAAAGTAAGTTTACAGGTTAGGACTTTGAACGAGCTGATGCTTACTGCGGAAATTGTTTGGGTCGGTGACAAAGGCTGAACATGTTCCAGGGCATCCCTCAGTATTGAAAGTGCCGTTTGCGAGATCGCCACAGAGCGTAATGTTGAAGATGAAGCTCTGGTCGGTGAAGTACTGGTTCATAGGGCAAGTAGCAGCAGACCAGAAAGCTACAGGAGCACCCCAAGAATCGGGATTTGGAGTCTTGTTGGTGATATCCTCGGGGACATTAAGTCTGGAGAAGTGCCAGATCCGGATACCCTCCTCGTTCCAAAGGGCGGCGAACACACCACCTCCGGCGCTGTTGAGACCAATTCCGTAACTGGTGGTGTCGGTACTCAAGATTCCACATCCGATGTTATTGTCCACGTTGGAGTCGCAGATGGTCGATGCGACTTGTCCAGTAAACTTGCCGTCGTATAAAGACTGGGCTTCCTGGTTTTGGTTCGAAGCGTCGAGTGTGCAGCCTGGAGTGGTGTGAAGAGTAGACTGATTGATTGTTGTGTTCTGAGTGCCTTCAATGATATCGATTTCACCCCCTGCAGGCCAATTGGCACCATTAGACCAATAAGCAGGCCAGACAGAACATCCATAACTAGATAAACGTGTTCCCATAAGTTTAAAGGGTTAAAATCATTGGAAAAAAGGTACATACGGCATCTGGACGATGTCGGCGATGAAGAGTCCTTGCCCATACGATTTAGTGGTATGGACTCGGACGCTGTTGCGCTTCTGGCCTTCTGGGAGCCAGGTCGTGTTATCCACACGCATGACTGCAATGCCGTCCTCTCGCACGTAGGCCAATCCGCTTGCAAACGCAGTGTCACGGTCTACGTATTGTACCAAACCATGGGTTGGATCGTCAAAAGTCATAAAAGTCCAGGAGCTACGTCGAGTTAGCTTTCGCACGAAGACTATGTATCTATACGCATAGCAGGAAAGTCTGACATACTCGAAAAAGTTTTGTCCTTCCGCGCTGTCGACAAGATTGTAGGTCCTGCCTTGTCTACCAGCGAGACGTTGAGCTCGAGCATTGTGTTGAGGGTGATTGTTAGTGATAGCGTCGTGATTGCTAGCCTGGACGATCGTGGCGGCGATGAACAAAAAGGAAGAAAGGCGTAGCGAGACCATTATCTTCGTGGGTCGTGAAACAATGTTATTTTTTCCTTTTGCAGTTTGGGTTTTCTGCGACTGCGAACAAAGACAAAGAGTAGCTTGGACTTGCAAGCTGGAGACAGCGCAGCTGAAGAGACTGAGACCAAGAGCGAAGAGCGAAGAGGAGGCAACCTAGAAAAAACCACCTCAGGCCACGCAGCCAGCCAGCCGCCATCGGTTCTGCACATCTTATTGACCACGCCCCACCCAATCACGGCTTGGCATCAGCCATGAGGCTCGCCTATTCGGGTAATCTCTCTTCGGGCAGCCATTGTTCCCGGAGTCTGATTATGGAAATAGGTCCCCCCACATTTTTGCATTTTTTTTTTGCAGAATCAGAGTAAAAAATGATGATACGATATAATTACCATTAGTGCTAGCATCAGGCGGCCAACGTAAAAAAAGAAACCAGGAATGGTCAACATGGGGGTCGAACCCAGGACCTCCGAGTTATTAGCTCGGCGCTCTAACCGACTGAGCTAGTCGACCAATTGGTGATCATGACTATAATACATATTATATATATTATATACTGAATAGTAGTAAACAAATCAAACAGGGAAGCCTACTTGTATAGTAGCCTTAGTAGAGCTGCCAAAACTTTAGTAGCCTCTCATGTATATAAGCCTTAGGTTGTTCTTCTCCCTCTGTTTTGGATAGAACTGTCATCTTCTGTCTTCTGGAGGTCTACAATTCAAAAATATATTAGATCTAACCTGCCAGACCTACATCAGGTGTCAGAGATGTGTTATGATTATAGAGGTATAGCCCACACCTCCATAGTTAGAATATACCTCCGATAGAACCTTCTGTACATTAGCATCAAATATGGACTTCCTTTTGTAAACAAACCAAAAACCCCTATCCAAAACCCCTAAGATTAGAACTCAGCCCAGCAGAGATGCAAAGGTATAACTTTGCCTTAAGGACTTATAATAATATAACCATATTATTACATAAGCAAGTATTACCTCAGCATCCCCCAATATGCCACTGGAAGAACTTCAGAAACAAGGAAGGAAATCCCAGCCTCACTCTTACCAGAAACTCACCTTTCCTTGGCAAGGCTGTATCTCAACAACACCTCCATCAATAACGAGGCAGTAAATCACAGCCACATACTAACCAGTATACCAGTCATATCAGCAACTACGCACCCTGCCACATAGAGTCAGATCAAGATCTGTGCCTCCTGACTCTGCGCCACCCAGCCTCCTGACAATCAGCTTCCTACATGGCCTCCTGCAGTAAGAACCTAGATACCATTCAGGATGCTGTGAATCTGACTCTAACCAATGACTCTACAGTAGTATAGCATGACTCCTTATGATGACTCTTACCCAAGCCTGATTAGTATAAATACCCCATGTATCTTAGGTAGTTTTGAGGATAATTCCAACTTTGCACTCTTCCACTTAACTTGCTCTTAACAGCTTCTGTTAAACAGCCTGACTGTAATAAGTCAACCTTTAGCTCGACTATAGTAAGTCTCGCTATTGCCCTTATCATCGGTGTACACCTTTGAGTAAGGACCGATAAGGATTAGTTGTATAACTGACCTTATTTCCCTTTAGATATCCATCTTAGATAGTACAGGTTACTATCCCTTCCTTGACCAACCACCAACTCGACCCAACCCACCTTCAGCCACTGCCTCCCAACAGTGAGTCATAATCAATGGCCTACATACCAAACACTTATTAACTTCTTGTTTAAGTGTCCATCCACTACAAGCCTTGCCTCTTAATCTTGTATAGAGCTCGTTGCCAATACCACTGGTACCATCGACGAATCCTCTACCATCTTTGTAACCACAGCATGTGCTTCCATACTAAGTAGATCTTAGATAGAAATACATACAATTTTTGCTACTATTTCTAGTTGAGATACTCAGGAGTATCCTCTGCTACGTAAATCATAACAAGATGGGATGGTGATGCAGAGTCTAGACTCAAGGTATGGAGCACTGGTTTGGGGGCTTGGAGTCGACCAAGTTGGACAAGCTTCACCACCAGACAAACCACAATGATGCTTCCAAAAAGGAAGACTAGAACATCATGACCACAAAAATGGAATGATGTGGCCTGTGAGAAGTTACCATGGAAAAATCTCTGCCTCACTGAGGAGATCAAAACAGAAAGGAAACATAAAGAGATGTAATGAAAGCAAAATATAGCACAAATAACTATTTCAGTTATCAGCTAAGAAAAGAGAAAGGGAAGCAAGAGAACTTGATGATAGACTTGACACATCACAAACAACTGACCCCACAAAGGCCCTCAGCCACCCCTAGCCACTACCAAAACAATCAAAGCACTAAATCAACAATATGAAATTCTCCAAAATAGTTATAGAAACAGCCCAGAACTAGAGGGACCCAATCGCCCCAAGGTGAGGGTAGAGGAACTGCCATACCAATCCCACCTGTAATATATGCCTCCAACAGGGCAAAATGGAAGATGCATAGCAGGATCAGGGATGTAAGCAAAGTGGTGGCTAGAGAACAGACACCCAGTGCCATGGCCACCCACCGTTGGCTCTGATGGCCAGTTCTAGTTGCCTTCCCAATTAGGAAAGCAACTAGCTGACCTCCTTTTACACACATCCTTGTTCATTTCCCCATCCCTTGTTCTTCTCCTTATCCATCTCACCTTCCCTGACTACCTTGTCCAACAAGGTAGTCATTCACAGCCCCATACTTCCTTATATAATCTCTAGCTAGTTTATTCCTGTATCTTTAGCTAGAAAATTGTCTATTCCATTTGCTATCTACATCCCATACTACCTAAGTTACATAACCAGCCCTCCAGAGTCCTTCCCATCCTCACCTATTGATTCCAAACCCCTCCAGACTCTCCTACAACCCCATCTGTCCATCTACAACCCCCAAACCAGGTGGCTAGCTGATCTCCAAGTGGCCACCCCACACCCCCACTCCAGCTCCAGTTCTGATCCAAATTTGGAATCAGAGCCTGTAGTGCATCCTGACACCCAGGGCAACATAGAGCAGAGACAGAAGTGAAGTTGAGAGAGCAATCCAATGAAGGTGAAGACAAGAGGGAAGAAGGACTTGAAGCAGAAGTGGTTACACCTCTTGACAATTGAACTGTCACACCCTTGTGCACCTCTGTGCTATCCCTGGCCACAAATGCAAACATTTCTGGAATTGGACTGTTAGATTCACACTATCAAATAAACTGAGGACATTGACATGTATTAGGATGATGGCAGGAGGGCACCTATATGGCATTGTCAGAGAAATGTGCCTGCAAATCTATTTGAGTATAAATACCACATCAGTAAAACTCATTATCTAATATTAGTCTAATACTAGCACTAATGAAGTGCTTTTAGTGCTTTAGTGTAATTAGTATCTCCTCCCTCCTAATTAGAGCTAATATTAGTCTAGTATTGGTTCTATTATGTCTAAAAGTGCTAACACTAGCCTTATGTAAGACTTTTTAAGTCTAGTCTTGTTACGCCCCTGCGCACCTTTGCGCTATCCCCAGCCACTCTGCGCCATAGATACGACCCCTAGTACCCCTAGTACACCCATGCGCACCTATGCGCACCTATGCGCCACCTCTGCGACCCCCACGACTCCTTTTTCCCTTCCCTTTCCTTCAGCTTCATCCCTCTTGTTGTTTCCTTGCTCTAGATAGCGTGCGCTGGCGCACAGCCACAGCGCATCGTCCCCTCCTTTGTTCTGGTCGCTTAGTTAGTGTTTCAGTCGTTGTATATAAGCTCGTGTATTCTCTAGGTAGATACATCAGCTAGAAAATCGACTTGGTCGCCCCCCAGTTCTGCTCTTGAGTCTCCAAGCCGCTCCCCTGCACTCTGCGCAGTGCGCGCACCCTCTTCTGAGTCCTCTCCACCCTCTGCGCTCTCTCAGTTATCCCTCGTCCTCAGCCCACACCAACCTCCAGCTGTTCTCGCTCTCCGGCGCACGCGCGCACTGCGCGCGACAGCGCGCTAGTCCCCGGTGTTGGGCACTTAGGTCTTCGAGGCCTAATAAGTCTCTTATGACTAGCAACTTCAATTTTAAGTTTTACTGATGCAATATTGAGACCTTGTTCTTAGGTTAGCTACCTTGTTTCTGATTCCTTACCTTTTTAAGTCTAGTCTTGTTCTTGGTTCTTTAGTATAAATATTTGTAGATTTCCTATGTACATTTGCTAGTTCAAATCATTAGTCTTAGTTCTCACCTCCTACTCTTAGTCTGATCCCCATCTACCTCTCTAGTCTTTTAACTGTCAACCCAAACGCTTCAAGGCCAAGGAGGCACCCTTGGCACTCAGTTGACAATTTGACCTTCCAACCTCTCCAACCTCCACCTAGAGTCTAATCAGACTTGTAGGTGCTCATCAGCAAAACAACAACTTGCATCTAGCCACCCTAACAAAGCAAGCACAATTTTCTTGCTTTGTGCTTGCTTTGTTGGGGCAGCTAGACACAATTTGATGTTTTGCTGATGCTAGCCCCTCACCACCCCACTCTGCCACTCTGACCCTGACTCAGCCACTCCAACTTGGACCCTGCCACCCATCAACTTACCTTGTGACCTTGCCCCTGCCTTAACCTTCAACTCTGACTTGCCTTACTTCAATATTCCAATCCAAATCCTGACAGCTATCCCTGGCCACTCTGCACCCCAGTGCAGTATGACCCCTGGTACCCTCTAGACATCCATGCACCCCTATGCACACCTATATGCCACCTCTGAGACCCCCCTCAACTCCATTCCTTCCCCTCCTCTTCTTCTTGTTTCATCCTTGTCATTGTTTCCTCACTCTAGATAGTGCATGCTGGTACACAGCCACAGTGCATTGTCCCCTCCTTTGCTCCTGTCACTTAGTGTTTCAGTTGCAGTATATAGCTTGTGTATTCTCTAGGTAGATACATTAGCTAGAAAATCAACAAGGTTGCCCCCCAGTTCTGCTCCTGAGTCTCCAAGTTGCTCCCCTGTGCACTGTGCAGTGAGCATATCCTCTCCTGAGTCCTCTCCACCCTCTGTGCTCCCTCAGTTGTCCCCAATCCTCAGCCCATACCTACCTCCAGTTGTTCTCACCCTTCTATGGTAGAACATTTGCTGATAATAGAATCTTTGCTCAAGGTGGAATATTTGCCAATAGTGAAATCTTTGTTGACAATAGAATCATCCACCTCTTCAAGACCAGTGTTTGTTACCTGGCACAAGGTCAGAACAATGAATACAAAGAGACTCACAAACCTGGTAGAGAGGAGATGGGACTGATGGCTTGTTTAACCATTGTTCCCTGGCAATATCCAGCTGCATCAATGGATCTAACAATGTAGGAACTGATTTCTCAGCCAAAGAGGAGGCCAAGTCTGCTATGGCAACAATGTTGCTTATTCCAAAGTTGATGCCAAGTGGAATTAGCATTATTTGACTTACTTGTTCTTCCTCTGCTTCCTTAGCATCAGCAAAATGTCACATGGTGTCTAGCTACCCCATAGGCTGATTCTAGCTAGACTGGCACTAGACAAATGCTAGACAGATGCTAGACAGTCATCAAAAGTTGTCTAGTGGTTGTCTAGCATTGATCTAGTGTTTGTCTGTGCCAGTCTAGCTAGAATCAGCCTATGGGGTAGCTAGATACCATGTGACGTTTTGCTGATGTACCCCTGCCAACTTGGGCACTCCCAAATCTTGACCCTCTCAAGTCCACTTGGTACCCCTATGCTCTAGTTTCTGGTCAGGTAAGTTGTTACACCCTAGCTATGCGATCATCCCAGCCTCCCACCGAGCTGTGGACTTAGCCATTTTTGCCATCGCATCACCTTCCATTCGTTCCCTTCCCCAAATCCCCTTTGTTTGTTTCATAAATCCTTTCGTACTCATTGTTTAGTATTAGTTATAGTATTCTAGTATTCTAGAAGTGCTCGCGTTAATGCACAAGCACTTGTCTTCGACCCATTTCCCTCTCCTAATTTGCTCCGCTCTCGTTCTCATTTCAGAACATCCCTGACCGTCTCTTTCGATCCCCTGACCGTCTCTTTAGTTCTTAGCTTTTGCGTTCTGTTCGGATTTGCAATAATATCAGTCCCATTTGTCTATATAAACCCTATACATGACTATCTAGCAAAGACGAACAGAATATCGATTTGGATACCTTACCTTCCCGTCTCTAAGTCTCTCTCCTTTGTTCTCCTCTCATCTCTGGCCTCGCAACGTGCCGATTGTTGTCATGACGTTCCTCTCGTCTTCCCTCATCCTCTCCTCGTACCGCAATCCTCTGGTCTTGAGGTCGCGACCCCTGGTTCCGTGTTCATGAGCGTCGAGGTCGATTACCTTGACTCCTACCGTGTAGTGAACCCTCCCAGCCCTCTAGGTTACTGGTTGGTTCGTATTACTGGTCGGACTCAGGCGTGTGCCCTATTGCGACCACTCCTAGGTGCATAAGGAACTGATCCTGACATAAGTTGACACTATTTCAAACCATGAGGACATATTCTAAGCTGGATCAGAAGTAGACTTACCGATCAATAACAACATTCCTCTGGTCATGCCATTTGATGATTTTATGAAATAAGAACCATATAGTGAGTCCAAGTATAGTATAGAAAAGTGGTTTGAGTGACACTGCAGTACAATCAACTAGTCTCCATCAGTTACACAAGGGAAGTACCAACCTTTAGTAGAGGGTTGGCCCAGTAGTTCTGCCATTATATTTATTAACTCTATACAGCACATTGATCAAGTTATATTGTAGCTGGGGTGACTGTCGAGGTATGGAGAGTCTGGTGGGGGAGGCAGCACTAACTTGTGGACCTGACTCCAATGCATACTTTCAGTCTTGCTGGCTTGCAAACAAGCTGCAGCAATTTAAAAAGGAGAATATATGGCTGATCCTATGATCTGATTGTACTATTCTTGGAGGATGGAAGCCAATGATAACATTCTAATCCAGTTTGTATTGCCTGCATTACATCTCAGATGATATAGAATGCCAATTACATGTTGTGCTGTATGCTAAATATGATCCTCATTTTGTTGTCTAGTCATCCTCTTTGTGATAATTGCAGTTCTCAGTGACAGCAGACTCTCACTGCTGCCACCTAAGGGCATAGGAAACAGACACAGATGACAGACTCACTTTCTCTCTCCCTTCCACCCCTCTGTCAAAGTGACACCTTTAATTCAGAATAAACAGACCCTTGATCTCATTCCCTCAAATGGTTGAAACAGTGGACTAGCTCTCCAGCCACACTTGAGCAAAAACTAACCCTCATTCATTGGGAATGCACTCTGAGCTGACGAGATATAGCTAGTTACAATGTTTATAAGAACCAAAGTCCCATCATGGCAATTGATGCATTCATTGTCTGTTCCTCCATCCTTCCTATCTTCTTCTCACCTGCCTTGCCTTGTTGACCAAAGACAGACAGTCAGAGCCTATTGTCTCTCTTAATGGCTCCTCAATGCAGCTGAGAAGACTCACCATTTTCCTGTCTCAATTGCACCTCCATAGGTGGATTCTTGGTAGGTGTTGTAGTTCTGGACCAGACATACATGCTAACAATGCCATCATCCCTAGCTTATATGCCTTATGCACTTTATTGACTTCACCATTGAGGCCTACAGCTATGTGCAAGGTCTCACACCCCATTCACCCTATAATAACTCTTGGTAATCTGGACCCCAATCTTCACTCTTGCTCTAGCAAGAGCTCTGTTGAGAGGCCAATCAACCCCTTGTGTGGATATAGGAATGGAGTTCCAAGGATGAGATTGTATCCATTGCAATATTCATGACATTGAAAGGATGTCCCCTGTCAATTTCATCCTACTGAAAACAGACAGTGGTAGATGTATTGATCATCCCACCCAAGTCTGTCAGGGCTATTTTAGTTGTACTATAAGTGGGATTTTGAGGCTATTATGGTCCAACTTTAGCTGATCGACCAAAGTAGTAGGCAAGAAACTTGAGATAGATTCAGTTATATTGTCTAGTGCTCACATGGCTTGTCCATCTATGAAGGCATTGATAATGCAAGTGTGAGGTGTTACTCGATTCAAGATCCCCTCATTTCTGCTGGTTTTTGGTGAACAAGAGTTTTTGTTTCACAGATTGTACAAACTTCCTGATGTAGGATAGTTTCCTCTCCCTCACACATATGTTGGGTGTATAGAATTCCTTCCTTCAGTCATCCTAGGTGGAAGAGCATACACATCTATATTCAAGCCCCTTGTAGAATCTCTAGGAAGTATAAACAAAAATATATTGCAAGCCAGAGACCCAAAGGCTGTAGTAGAAAGAGATTGTCCCAAAGTCCCACAAAGAGATATATAAAGTGGGTGATATTGGTTTGTTTGTTGAAGGTGGGAAGAGAATGTAGGAGGACAAAGAACATCTGTTTTTGATGGAATGAACAAGAGAAGGAGAACCATAGTAGGTCATGTTGTGGAATAGAACAGTTTAACTCAAGGCTGGGTAGACTTGAACCAGACCCAGTCAATGGAGGCTGAACTCCTAGGCATCTGTGCAAGAGCAGGCAGGGCAATGTTTAAGCAATGTGTGAATGTCCAACTATCATCCCATGAGGGAGAGCCACAATCCCATGCCCCACTGCCAATGACATTGCTGTCATCTGGCTCAACATTGTTGCCCACTATTTGCTTCCACAAGAGTTGTCAGCTTTCTCCTCCTGTGTGGTGCTTAGGGAACACACTCCAGATATACAGTGACCCACAAAACTGTTGCAGAACTGAGAACATTTGGTTTGTTTGGCTGGTAGCAGGTGAAGCAGGCTAAACCAAACAAAGCTATGACCATATTAGGGTAGCCAAACATCTTGGCTATCTACTGATACCCATATCATTAGCTAAGACTCAGTATCAAGGTAGTAAACCATCAATCTTTGAAGGGATATCAATGCAATGGTTTTGTGGCTACTGAGCTGTAATGACAGATCACATGATCAAACCTTAATTAAGGTTTGGTCACATGACCACAGCAATTTCCTATATATAGGGGACCCCCTATGACCATTTCCCCCACATTGTAACCATGCCTCATCTCACCCCAGCTGTCCATGAATGTGTTCTTGCTCTACTTGATTCTGGCCATTCTGGCTATCAAATTCATGCTATCACTGGTGTCCATCCATCCACTGTGTCTAGAATTTGCTCTATCTCTTGTCCTGACATCACTAAATCTATTGGTGGTCGTCCTTCAAAGCTTTCTGACACTAACCTTTGACATGCTGTTTGTCTTATCACCTCTAGGAAGGCAGAGAATGCAGTTCAAGTTACCAAAGCTCTCAAGGACATCACCAACCAGGAGATCTCTGTAGAGACCACTCATTGTGCCCTCAAAAGGTCTAGGATGAAGGCAGTAGTGAAGAAGAAGAAGCCACTGCTCAGCAAAAAAGCATAGGAAGGCTTGATTAGACTTTGCTCTAGCCTATAGGGACTGGACTATGGAGGATTGGAAGCAAGTGGTATGGTCAGATGAAACCAAAATTAACAGATTGGGGTCAGATGGGAAGAAATGGGCTTGGAAAAGGCCAGGAGAGGGCCTTAGTGATTGATTGGTGCAGGGAACTCTGAAGTTTGGGGGTGGATCTGTGATGATCTGGGGCTATATGCTATGGGAGGGGGTAGGATATGCCTGCAAGATTGATGGTAGGATAGATGGAGACCTTTACATCAACATTCTGGAGGATGAGTTGCAAGCTACTCTGGAGTACTATGGCAAGACTCAAGAAAATGTCATCTTCCAGCAGGACAATGATGCAAAACACACCTCCAAGAAGGCTCAGCAGTGGTTCAAAGACAATAATTTCCAAGTTATGAAGTAGCCTGCCCAGTCTCTTGACCTCAATCCTATTGAACACTGTTGGGATCACCTCAAGAGGAAGTTGGGGGAGAATGAGGCTTCTCTAGGGGGAATCTTGGAGTTATGTGACAGAGTACAGAAGGAATGGGAGAAGGTACCTAAGGAGGTGTGTCAGAACTTGATTGAGAGTATGCCTAGAAAGATAGAAGCTGTAATTAAAGCCAAGGGAGGCTTCACTAAGTATTAGTCACATAACTGTAGCTTTGATATCCCTTCAAAGATTGATGATTTACTACCTTATTAGTGAGTCTTATATAATGATATGGGTATCATCAGAAAGCCAAGATGTCTGACTACCTGAACATAGTCTTATCTTTGTTTGGTCTAGCCTAGTTCACCTGCTACCAGCCAAACAAGTCAAATTCTCCAAGTTCAGCTACAGTTTTGTGGGTCACTGTATATGTTCAAAAGCTGATTATCCCTACCTTAGGCCTACTTTATGTTTTCTATCCTCATAGACTGGCTTTTAGGAGGCCTAGAAGATGTCAAATCAATATTAAAATTTATATAATATCACTTAATAGTATAGTAAACTATTAATGAAACCTTAGAGGTTTAGTTCCTTTTGAACCAAAGACATTGCTGAATTACCATCCAATTTATTATTTTTCAAGTTATACAAACCAGATTTTGTGTGGAAATTGATGTATATATATATATATATTCATGCCAAAAATGAAGGGAACAACAAGCAGGAAGTGCTTGGCCAGGTAAGGGATCATTGAATGTACATAATATAATTCTATATCCTAATTTAATCCATATTTATCCCAAATGTCATAACCAACACTGTCAAGGACACATTCCAAATGCTATAGGGGCCATGTTTGGCCTTTGTTTGGCATTTACCTCTGCACCCAGGCATCCTAACCCCACATGTATGTATACAAGATAACACAGAAATATAATATGGAGCTTAATGGCTTTAGTCGCTTGCCTTGGGTGAGGGTGGGCAAACAGTCGGAATTTTCCGACTCCCGCACCTTCGACTGTGACACCACGATCGCCAGCATGGCAGGCTTTTTCGAAATTCAGCTCGGGGTACTCGCCTCGTTCTGTGGAATTGCAATGATATTCGAACGATATAGTTTGAAAACGGGGAGCGAAAATAGAACGGCGGGGCGAAACGACGAGGACGAAATTCATCTGGGAGGCCTCTCCAAAGCGTCGGATAGCCTCGCAATACGCTATTTGGGCATTTATGCCATCGTAATGGGTTCGTAAATACTCGCAGATTCAGCACAAAAGACCAACCAACGACTCGGTTGTATAGGTTCGGATTGGTTGCAGGGACCCTATGTGTATAGCTTGTACCGAGAGCAATATAGGTTTACTGAACGTCAAGTTGCTATTTTATTCGTTACGGGGTTCATTGCAGCAGGGACAAGTGGCCCGTTCGTCGGGGTTTGGGCAGATCAACAGTGAGTAGAACCATTTACACGACCCTGGTTCTGGGCTGCTCACTCGCGCTTATCCTGCTCACTCGCGCTTATTCCACTCATGATGTTAACGAAACTGCTCTCCTCCATATAGTGGGCGCAAGAAACTCTGTCGAATCTTTTGTCTGACCTACGCCGGTTCATGTCTCGTAATACAGCAACCATTTTTCCCACTCTTACTCGTCGGAAGACTATTGGGAGGTATATCTACAGCTATCCTTTTCTCTGTCTTCGAGTCTTGGCTCGTTGCTGCGTACCAAGGCCTCCCGGCTGCCCTCGCTTTCTCCTCTACTGCCCCAGGTGTCAAAGACGCAATCTCCAAAGCACTCTCAAGAACTATGGGTCATGCCTCGCTCGTCAATGGGATCGTTGCCGCCGTAGCAGGAATTGTCGCGAACTGGATCGTCGAACAAACGAGCGGGTTCAGAGGCCCATTTATGCTCAGTGGGGCCCTCCTTGTCCTCACTTTTTTTATCATTGGTACCCAATGGGATGAGAACTATGGGACTGGTGCCTCTAGTGGTACAGTTGCTGTTGCCGGTGGTGAGCTGACCAAATTGAAACAAGCTATTGGACTCGTCAGGCGAGGTATGGTTCACGTATCTAGTTCTGAGCATACTGCTAATGAGAATATACAGAGCCAGCATATCTCGTCCTAGGTTTTACGCAAACATGCTTCGAGGGATCAATGTATTTGTTCGTATTCCTTTGGGTTCCGTCTCTACAAGAAGCTGGTGGAACATCTCTACCTTTGGGATACATTTTCTCTGCCTTTATGATCTCTATGATGCTCGGCTCGATCGTTTATACAACTATCGTTGCAACGGCCACAATCCCTGAGACTACAGCTCTGCCGGCGAACGGACATACGAATGGACACTCGAATCATAGGAACCCGGTACACGATACTCTTGTAGTATTGCATGCCAAACTCGCTGCACTCATTTGCGGATTCGCCGCTCTCTTGTTCGCGTATTCGGCGAGCGGGGAGACTCTCTCTATTGAGCGGCGCTTCTGGGCATTCTGTGCGTTTGAAGCATGTGTCGGTATGTACTATCCTGTGATGGGCATGCTCCGAGGATCTCTGGTACCAAACGAGGTTCGAGCGACGGTGAGTTTGACCCTTTTTTTTGGCGGTTGTGGCTCGACTGATCTGACCTATTTTTTAATCGGTTTTAGCTATCGTCTCTATTCCGAGTACCTCTCAACATTTTCGTCACGTGCGCCCTCCTCACTGGCGTATCTTCTGCCCGTCACATGGTCTTTGCGGGCTGCTCGATGCTGCTAGCGGTGGCTTCTCTCGCATGTGCATTCGTATTAATCAAGAGGAGTGAGGAGTTTGTCACTCCTCAAGCAGGAGAGAATGGCGAGAGAACCCCAAACTATACAGATTAAAGGGAGGTGACTAATGAGGCCGATGCCGAATGGGAACAAAAACGACAAACAGTCGATATCTTGTCTTTTTTAATCGCCGTATCTATTTAGGAAGATAATTAGGGAGGAATCCGAAGGAGGGTGAGCTACATAGTCAGCCTTGGTGTCCTCAAGGATGTATAAAAAGTCGTGTTTCTAGATAACCATACCCTAACAAGAGAGCTTTTCCACGGTGTTTTATCCATATTTTAGGCTTGTAACAAACAAATTATCGGTGATGCCACCTTAGCTTTGTCCTCCCGGATCCAGCCTGAACCAGATAACACCCAGCTTACCAACAGAATGGCTCTGGACGCGCTCGAGAACGGACTGATTTCTCCAGTTGTTTGAAGCATGATAGTGGATTTTGGACTCTTGTGACTCCGACTGTTTGCATCATCATCACCATTTGGATCATTCAGAGATGGTTGTGCGCTGTGCCATCGGGCTGTAGAGTATATCCACTGAAGGGAGATAGAGAAGTATAGGTGAGTAATCAATCCGATTTCATCCTGATTTGGCTTTTTACTTCGCCATCAGGACCAGCGCTGAGCTCATTGCTCACCTAAGAAACTCTATGCTCTATGGAGCGCACTTCTATCGTACGTCCGATGGCGGTATTCAAGGCCGTCATTCAATCCAGCCGACCACCCGGCAGGACCATCCGTAGCAAACGGCAGCTCTGTAGACCTATAAAACCCCGGTTATTGATGGTATATCGAGCGATCAGTCGTACTCCTTCCTCCCGGTCTGTCTCTCATGTTGCCCTCCAATCGCACATCTATGGATATCAACGACCAGTCCACCGTGGTCTCCCCCAACGATTCTCCAAAGTTCAAAAACAGTGGTGGTCCCTCGAGAGTTGAGAGTATGGACCTAGAAGCAGCAGCCGCGAGCGCAAGCGAAAAAGAGAAGCGGCCAGAGGAAGCGATAACGACGACGACGTCAAATGTCGAAGACCTCGACCTCGAACGGAGGAGAAGTGCGATGCGTGAAGCATGGCCCGACGCAGAGTTAGATGCAGACCCTACATTGGCCAAAGAGGCCTTACAGGAGGAAAAAGACATTTTTCTCGTCACATTCGATCGAGATGATCCGTTGGATCCGAAGGTGTGCTATATTTACCTATCTTCCGAATTGGCCCTGACTCATCTGTCCGGCTTTCATCAGAACTGGGGAAGAGTATACCGCTGGTACTTGTGCGTAAAACCTGAGGTCTTGGCCCGAATGGATCATATTGACACTGATATTCAGGACATTTGCATCATCTTTGCTCGTCCTCAATGCCTCCTTTGCATCTTCGGCCCCTTCTGGGATGCTGCCTGTTATTATGCGCGAATTTCATATGTCTCAAGTCGAAGGTACACTAACCGTATCAATGTTTATTCTTGGATACGTTGTCGGACCGTGAGTGGAGATTTGCTGCTTTTGTCCTCCCGCTCATCGTCCTTAGATTCATTTGGGCACCAACTAGCGAAACTGTCGGTCGGAGGCCAATGTTCATCATCGGAATCTTTGGCTACTTTGTCTTCCAATTTGCATGTGCTCTCTCCCCAAATGCAGCCGCCCTCCTCATCTTTCGCTTTCTGGGTGGCTGTTTCGCCGCTTGCCCTTTGACGAACTCGGGGGCTATACTCGGTATGTGACTGTTGACTCTCCTCTGTATATAAGACTGAGGCGAATCCTTTTAGGCGACATATGGGATCCTGAAACTCGCGGAACGGCAACCGCTATTTTCACTCTGTCGCCTTTTGCCGGCCCAGCTATTGGTCCCATCGTCGGAGGGGCGATTTACCTCAAGGGCATCAGTTGGAAATGGCTATTCTGGATTCTGACAATCTTTGTATGTCCATTCTCAGTCTTTTTTTACCCAGGTCCTTGACCTCTTTATCTCCTTAGGCCGGTTTATGTTGGCTTTTGGTCATATTTACCATTCCAGAGACGTACGGTCCTGTAATTTTGGTTAAAAAGGCAAAGGCTCTTCGCAGATCTACGGGTGATGAGCGTTACAAAGCACCTCTTGAACTCCAAGAGGCGAGGTGGACAAAGACAGTAGGTCGTATTCTCGGTCGACCGTGGAAGATATTTTTCCAGGAAGGAATGTTGGTCATCATTACATTCTATATGAGCGTAAGTTTCTAATTACTACGACGATCGGATCTTCGTGCTCATACTCTTCCCTCTAGTTTGTCTACGGACTCCTCTATCTCTTGTTCCTCGCGTATCCAGTTGTTTTCGTCGTCGGGCATCATCTAAATGCACTAGAATCTGGCCTGACTTTCTTGCCCCTCTTCCTCGGAGGAGTCGTTGCTGTCGTTGCCGTATGTTTTATACTACTCCTTGTCGTCGGTATACCAATTCACCGTGTACTTTCTACAGTACATATTCTTCTTTGCGCCTAGGTATGCTAAAGTATCGGCTGCGTACAATGGCCGTGCTCCCCCAGAAGCCCGACTGCCTATGGCAAAGTGGGGTGGTATTATTCTCGGTGTCTCAATGCTCTGGTTTGGCTGGACGAGCTATCCGTCCATCAGCATATGGTCCCCCATCGTGGCAGGGCTCGGAATCGGCGCCTCCGTCGTCTTACTGTTCCTGTCGTTGTTCAACTATCTGATCGACGCTTACTTGCTTGTCGCGGCGAGTGCCCTTGCCTCCTCCACCGTTGTACGAAGTGCCTTTGGAGCCGGTTTCCCTGTGAGTTTCCCTCCCCCCCTTTCCCCTTGTTTTTCGCTTCTGCTGTGGAGCTCCTTCCTATTCTGACCTTGATTATTTTAGCTTTTCGGCAATCAGATGTATGAACAACTGAACCCTCGGATTGCATCTACGGTCCTGGCGGCGATCACATTTTTGATGGTACCAGTACCCTTTGTGCTCGAGAAACTGGGTCCAAGGATACGAAAGAGGAGCAAATATGGTGTCTCCGACTGATCGTATCCGCCCACTCCAAAAAACTACTCCAATACCCACTTCTTATCATCATCATTATTCAAGAATCAACCTTCCAACGCAATAACCACCATCCACATCATCATAGATCCATACTATTTCTTATTGTATCTTCTAGAAAGTACCGAAATTCACGCTACCTAATGAAATAAAGATATATCAACCGGATATCCTTGCCTGCAAAGGCTCTCCTGAAGCCAGCTATTCGGTTGCAATGGACATTTCTGGTAGAAATCTGTGACCTATTCAAGCATCATCCAAGAGATCTCCATGGAGCATGTACAGCGTGATAACTATCGCAGAATTAGCGGAGTAACGGCCGTAAGCCGTCAAACGCGCGTGAGTGAGTAATAGGGGCAGTCGTATCTCACCTCACAGGCGGGGTGGATACCTGAGAGGTAGCCACCACAACTTAAAACCACGATGTTTATGTAACTGTAGCTACAATGAAAGTTCGGAAAAGGTGAGCCTTATTTACTGCGTAAACGTGCATTCGTCTGATCGATCGGTTGGCCTTAGGCTCCAGACCAAGCTAGCCTAAATGAGGAAGTATTACCTTCGGAGAATAACCTGTTTTTAGGAGAAGACTGCAAAGAAAAGGATAAGATAACGGAAGAAGAAAAGTTTGGCTTTATCCGGTGTTACGGAGGGAATAGACTCGCTCTAAAATGTTTGAATGCCTTTTTTCTGTTTTAGGGTCTTCGCCGGCTTTTGGATGAATTGTGGTTCAGTTTTTTCTTATGCTGCGGGAAGGCAGCTGCTAGCTGCTCCTTAGACCCAACCGCATCGCCGTCCGTTCCTTCGTCGACCTCTCCCCATTCCATTCGTTAATTCGAAGACACTCCCTTAAGACCAGGGTATTTAATCCCAGCTCCAAAGACGCCTCCATTCGTTTTTACGGGAATTTCTCCTCCCTCTCTCTCCCTCTAAACTTCCCTGGCTTGCTCCCTTTAATTGGCGTTTGGCTCAAAAATGTTCACTACCAGTATCCGTAACGTGCTCATTGGACTCGTCCTTTCCTTCACCGTAGGGACCTCCGCCCTCGTCGTAACGAACTTTGAACGCGACCCGGTCGTTCACCGTCGCCACGCCCACGCCAATGCCAACGCCAACGCCAACGATGGCGCCGCCGCCATCATCGACCTCATCGCCCGTGCTCCAGTTCCGGTTCCGGTTCCAGTTTCGGGACCCGTGAGCCCGAGAATGTCAATGTCGCTCGCTCGACGACGCGAGTTGAGACAGAAACGATGTGTCGCTCATCTTCAAGGAGCAAATTCCTCCTCCTCTTCCTCTTCCTCGTCGACTCCGGCTGCTCCTACCGACGCTCCTGTCAATGCTGCGCCCGCGCCAAACAACGACCAACCGACGAGTAGCAGCCAAGCCGAACAGCCTGCCCCTGCCCCAGCGTCGAATTCCGGTGGCGGTTCCGGTACATTCACAGGCGAACTGACGTGAGTGCTCTCCGCTCTCTTTTGGCTTGGTCTCCGTGTAAAAGGAAGAAAAAAACTGAATCTTCATTGGATAGTTATTACGATACCGGACTTGGAGCGTGCGGACGAACGAACACGAATAGCGATATGATTGCTGCCGCAAGCATGGTGAGTAGCAGTTTCATGACCCAAGAAAAAAATAAGACAAGTATTGTATTGACCAACCGTAAACTAGCTCCTATTCGATGGGTTTGAAGGTTATACTGGCGGCAACCCGAACAACAATCCAATCTGTGGTCGGCGCGTTAATATCTACTTTGAGGGCAAAAGTATCAACGTAGAGCTTACAGATCGTTGTGTCGGTTGTGCCAAGTACGAGTGAGTCGCTTCGTTTATGTTTTGATGCGTTTCAGAGGCTCATCGCGCCCACCATTGTTCAGCCTTGATCTCTCGCCAACCGCGTTCCAAATGCTCGCCAACATGGATCGTGGTCGTGTCTCTGGTGCCACTTGGAGTTGGGCCTAATTTCAGGGCTCTTGTCATGGTCCCTAAGCCCTTTCTCCCTCCCTTTCTATTTTCGATTTCTTTCATTCCTTTTGACGTAAACGATACCCTCGCCATATATTTTGGACCTGATCCCGACCGCTGGTCCCTTACACCCCTCCCGCTAGTGATTGGCAGTGCCTTTAGCTGTCGTGTCTTACGGTCTTGAAGAGGATCAGGATACACCTTCCTCGTGCCGGTATTTCGCGAGGATCGACGACGATCAAAGCTAGGTCTTTGGGAGAGCTTCCATGGGAAGATCTTTTCAGTCATCGTAACATACTTGAATTCCCCCTCTCTTCTACAATGTGCATCTCTGGTAGTCTACTGCAAGCAAACCGTTTTATTCTTCAGTTATCTTGTGTTTCTTGAGCACATGTCGTTTTTATCAAACGACTTGAATACGGACAAAGCAGTTCATCTTCTTTTTCCCTATGTGGATGGCTCGCCGCCACTAGCGATTGATTCGCAGTTGAGTTTGCCCATTCCCCACAGCTCGTTGCGCACCATATGGTCGAACGGTTCGGATCATGTACTGGCTATCAAGGGCATATGTCACGTTACCCGATAAGTTACGAGATTGCTTGATTGCGTAGAGATTTATTGAAATGGGATGTGGAGGAGATATTCGAAATCTCCGAGGAGGTTAACCTCGAGAACAGAAAGAACAACCAGTTACATTATTATCATATCCGATCAGATAGAAAGCCAGCGTCTGTACAAGTCCTTGGCGAGGCTAGGAGCCCCCGAGAGGACATAAAGTAAGGATAAGTTATAGGCAGCCTCTGGCCCGAATCCTGGGTCCTATATGGCGAAGGTATCTCAGTAAAGAGACCCATTGGTAACAATAGTTTAGATATATCCAGAAATACTCACATCGGAATGCGTCTGTTGCCATTCTTCTGCAAGCACCAATACGCGTCTATAATGTCGAACTGCAAACGAACCGAGGTCTAATAGAGATTATAATAAACGTGCGTCAACAAGGGAGGTCAGATATTTAATTATCGGAGTAGGGATTACGAGAGATGGGTGACTCGCTACGCACTTAGTTGATGGAAGAAGCGACCAAAGTTGTATTCGACCTCTTGGGTTGCGAGGTTATCCGCCCCTCGAAACTTTCTGTATTCTTCCATGAATGCAGCCGTCTAAAGGAAAGAAGAACGCGTTTCATCATCTCCATTTAGCTGCGGCTCTGGCTTTTTTTTGTCGAAAAAGGAGAAACGGACATTACCTGGACGATAAGTTGTTGCCGGTTGTCTGCCCTCCTCCCTTGTGCTCGTGCGAGCGTGCTCACGGCAACCCCGAGACATAATAGGGGGTCCTCTGGCACGATCTCGTGGGCCTCGAACATGTAATCTGAAAGGAGGAGAGGTTATCGAGGAATAAGTACACAAAGAAGCGCAACAGAGTTTTGGAAATGTGCTCACATAATGCTGCGTGATTGAACTTTGACGCGTTCAGCATTGAGGCTTGCATGTATCTTCCGATGGCAGTTCGTCGAGTTGGGAGTCTGAGGGGTTCCCTCACTGAATCGCCCGTCAATTCCGCGTATTCTTCGTCCCCTTCATCTTCGACGTTCCTCTCGTCACTTTTGATGGGTATCCAACGCCCAACGCGACCATTCCAACGAAGCGGAACCTCGAGCTTTGTTTGCGTGTTCCCTGGGAACAATGACATTTCGATATTGTCATCACTGTCGGTAGCACCTTTTTCCTGGTCCTCTTTTTGGGCCATTGAGACGCCCATATCCCACTGTCGATTCATTCGAAGGCTCCATTTTGAAACATTTCGATCAATGAACGCGTCCGTGCCTCGTAATCCTGGGGTGATACTGGCAAGGAATATTCGAAGAGCTTCGTTGTTGAACTGGTTCTCTTTTACCAACGTCCTTGCCAAGGATATAACTTCGTTGAGATCACTCATCCGGATGGCCACAGCTGCATTGTTTCAGTCACAGAGCACGTCCTCCAGGGACGATTAGAACCTGCCTATTTGTGCTAGCAAGAGACTTAAACGCGATTGCGGGTCATGCGTTGCAGAGAATAGGTAAGAGGTCGCCGAGTGGGATAGGACCTCTCTAGCTTCCTGTTCCTCACCACGGGATGCAATAAACAAAGAGTACTAGTACGTGATTCAGCGAAGCCATCGTGGACCAGGAGAAATGACCTTGCCTCTACTATGATCTTGAGCCATTCTGGAAACAAGGCATTTCGATAGGTCGTCGGGATTGTTAACCTTTTCTTGGACTTTCCCTTGTCTTCTCCTCGTTAGTAATCAATAATATAAAAGTTTGTTACACTTTATACCAAGGTCTGCGTCAAGCTCTGCTTCCAATCGGACCACCATAACCTCCTCCGCAGCAAGACCTTTAAACTTGCTGGCTTTGGCGCGAATCGCATGCTAGAAAGATTGCATCAACAGAGGAAAGATTATAGGGAGGTATTTTCAACGTACTTTATCTGCAGGAAACAATTCTTTCGCACTCCGAAAGTCGTCTATCAGTTCCCCAGCGATTGCCACCCATGTATTGATTAACCCTTCGTCTGTGAGGGAGGAAACGTCCGCTAATTCTCTCAGTTTCTCTAAAGACTGTGTCGCCGCCGCTGTCCGATCCTTCTCGCGTTGTTGTAATTCGAGTCTCGTCATTCGTGGTTCTGAGTCCAAACCATCTCCCAGTCTTGTTCTTCTCCGCTTAGACAATTTTGGTGCAGAGATAAGAGGAGTTTCTCCAGCAACCTGGGTATCATTTTCTGTGATGTTTGTGCCACCCGGAGGCTTGTTCTTCCGTGCGTCGATGACTAGAAAGGAAAGAAGTGAATGGACTGGGATCGAGGTTTATGGTCCACCTTACCCTCATATACAAGAGCTAATGCCTTTTGTGGCTGATTCTGAGACTCATAGACCTCTGCGAGCTTCAGTTTGGCTTCACGATGTTCTCGATCATCTGAGAGCACTATGGTGCTGTTAGTAGAGAAGAGGGTGAAATAAAATAAGCCATACCTCTCAGGTACATCTCCTCTGCTTCCTGCAATCTTCCGGATGCTTGAAAACAGTTGCCGATCTTAAGCACAGTATCGATGGAGAGCACCTGGGTAGGTGTTGAGAAATTGAAATTAGAAGAATTGGTTAGTAATACACACTGTTGGATGAGATAAAATTCTTTCGTAGATTGGTAGGGCATGCTTGAACATAGACTTATCGGCCAAAGCATCCGCAAGTTCGACGAATAGCTCTGCGAAGTATTCGACATCTTCCTTCAGCACAATATTTATGTGTAGCTACAAAAGTGGACAGTTAGAAGGGAGTCGATCCAGGAAACAAAGGGTACATACTATACCCTCCTTTGTATCCCCATTCATTATTCTAGCTCTTGCGAGACGATGCCGAAAGTTTACATCTAAATGATGCTTCTCGGCCGGCACCTCGTCCTCATAAGATATTCCACCATCATCCGCCCGATCAATACCATCAGCATCGTATTCCCGATCGTCAGGTAGCGACTCAAGATACGCCTCATTTCTCCTAAGTTGGATCCATCGAGCACCATTGCGAATGACCTTGATTGCTTGCCCATATCGCTGGGTGGCAATGAGACAGTCGGCCAGAGCAACGATATGATAATCTTGAAGTGAGGTAGAGGACAGTCGTTCCTGATTATCAAGATTCTCTTCATCAGCTTCTGCACTCGGAGGGCCATCTGGGTATTCCCGCTGGTAATAATCAAAAGCTGCTTGAAGGACTTTGATAGCAGTTTCAAAGTCTCTCTCTTGGGATGTCAAAGGTAGGATCTCGTCGATCATAACCAAATTATTAGGCTGTTTTTCGAGGACTCGTTTGAAAGAGGAGATTGCCTAAACCTTGTCAGGATGCGTTCTCTACCAAGTGCTCGCTCTCACCTCTTGGTTATTTCCCATTTCTTTGCAAACAATACCATATTCCCAATTCGCCTCTATGGAGTCGGGATTGAGCTTGCACGCCTTGCGGTAACAATAGAGTGCTTGATGGACGAGACTTGTATTCCTTGAAAGAAAGGGTCAGTGCATTACCATGCAGATAATGAACTCTTTACCGACTTTGATTTTGCACCTAGAACGTACCAATTCTCTGAGGTAGGCTGCAAGTGAGCTCCCATAACTTCAATCTGGAGGGCCTTGTCTGACTGCCCCATGCTTTCAAAGCACGATGCAATGGCCGACCAAGACTGCAATAGAGTTTGGTTAGACCCCTTTATATGCACAAAAATGATAAAATACCTACTGCCTTGTGCCTTGGCTCCATCCTGATCACTTCCTGAAACAATTGCAATGCATCTTGTGTCTGTCCAGATACGAACGCCAAATTCGCTTCTCCAAAGATGCTTTGTGCCTCTTGCGACAATTTGGGCCCTTGGCCTCGTTTACGCTGGAATACAAATGAGATAAACAGATTCTGTAGGAAACTGAATGCCTACCCCTCGAACCCGAGCGATCCCTACGCCACTAAGCTGCCGCATATCGTCTCTAAACTCTTCCTGAAAGTCAAAGGACCATGCATCTTTACCCTTGCCTTGCTTCTCTAAGCGTGATTGATAGTTTCTCCTGCGGACTTGTTACTCCTTGCCTCGGGTTATCGATAGAATGTAGACCAACGTGAAGTCCCCTTCCATCTCTTGCTCAACTTCATCTGTTTCCATCGATAAACCATACTCATCAGGGACGACCAAAGGTTCTTCCATGACGTCCTCTTCTCGCGACAAGGCCTCGTCCTCCGATTGCTCGTTCATCTCATCGCTCACTACATAAAGGCTGAGTGCCCTGAGCCCCGGAATTGAACTATGATTGCGCACTGTAGATGTCATCATCCCCAAATTCTGTACTACTGTTGCTACTATCTTCATTCGACTCTGGTTCACTGCCGTCGATGTTGATATCCTCCCAAGGGACCATGTTTTGCCTTCCCCCTGTCTTGCTTAGCCTTGTTCTTCGTGGACGCAGCATGCTTGTCGAGGAAACTCTCAAATGGCGGGAATGGTAGGCGATATGTTCGTCTCGACCACTCAGCACAGACACCATCGCAATCTAAAAGAATTAGAAATAATTCAACAGAAATCCGTCATTGATTACAGCGTATAAATTACAGTTATATTGCGGCTGGTTTATACCTTTCAGCCCTGACCAGAACTCCAAGAGTTGGCCTCTGGATTATCCAACAGAAGAACGGTCTGTTTTTGGCCTTGATAGATGTGACACAAGCGATAAAAAGAGAACTAGACGCGAGAAAGCGGAAAAAACAACGAATAAGACAGACAGGAGCAAGTAAAGCAGAGTCCCGGTGATCTAGATCTACACGTATAGGGAAAAGAAAGAGGGAGGGGGGAGGGGGGGTTGCCGGGGTAGAAGAGGGTTACGGTTAGGGGAACACGAAGGCTCAACAGCCGCGATTTTGAGTAACGGGTAGTAAGGGTGTCGCTTGAGAACATTAACTCCACTGTATGATGTTGTTGGTCAGAATAATTATCATTCAGATGAATTTCAATGCCGTACCGAGAGCAGACCAAATGTTCGATTGGGGCCGTCTGGAGTCAAGGCGGCACTAGCGTTATAGTCTAACGTGTTTGTGTTGACTGTATTACCCCACCAGACCAGTTCAAACCCTCCATTATTGGGATATTGGAGGCAGAAAAAGATGATAATGGATCCGACTGCAACGCCGGAATCCAGTGCAGCCGAAAGGATATAGTTGTATCGACTCCACCACTAACAGTCATCAGGACATGGTAAATGGCTAAATTTAGACAAACTGACCTGGAAGTGCCGTCTCCTGATCCAGTACTGGAAGATAAAGCCTGTCATTGCCCATGACGAGAAGTTGATGCCCGTAGCAGGTGGCATCAGGGAAGTCCCGTTCATGAACACGGGAAGATTCACGTATTTGAACCACTGAAATGCCATATTTCTCGTTAGAAGGGACGGACCTGATACTAGGGACAACACTTACCGACTGTGGCCATTTACGTGAGGCGAGATAAAAGGGGATAGGTAAGATAGCGCCTATCAGGAAAAAGTAACTATAGAAAGTGAGTAAATAGATTGGTATCACAAATACAAAACTTACAGCAACGGATGATATATCTGCCCCGCGTTGAATATCCGCTGTGGCCCAATACCACCCCAGATAAGTGACGCGGTTCCGAATACTCGTGCTTGAGGGCATGTAAAATGATCTGTCATAGTTAAATATTTTATCACTCTCGTATATAACTCGCAACGTACCTGGATGTTTCAACTCGCATAGGTGCGGAATATTGCCAAACATCCATGCCTGAACGCCAACAACAACGAAGCAAGCTACAAAGGTTGCAATGGTTTGAGCTAGGAACATTAGACGCGGCGGTATTTCTGATATAGAATGTCAGTGAATGGTTATATAGCTACCAGGAGCGACATACTCATGTAATGGCCGAGTTCTAGAAATTTTGGTGACCGTCAGTGTTTATTCTAATTATCATTGAACCCTACGGGACTTACTTAGGTCGGAGACGAATGCTAAAGCCTGCGCCATAGCTAAGGATAGAAACTGGTTAGAAGACAGATGAGAATTATGTAACGTGACATACTGATATACCCAAAGGTTTTGAAGATCATCATTGCAACCGGTTTTCCGGGAAGGAAATATCCAACAATCAGCTCGGTAATAACACTAACATTGTCGATCAGTAAATCTAAAGCACTTTCAATTTTCTCAAAGAGATAGCTTACTTGAGCCCGACCTGCTGGTTGGTGATCGCTTGCAGCATCCCGATTGGCACGAGATAAACAATTGCGACGAGCAAAGAAATAAGATATGCCCATACAGGAAGCTGTTATGCGAAGCATAGTCAGCATATGTCGAAAGCTGGGAGGTACGAGCACTGACCTTGGTATCCCAGACTTCAATGGTGATGATACCAAGGATAAAAGCAACCAAACCTATCGTTGCGTACCACCACTGTGGCACTTCAGGATAGGCTTGCATCAGACGTGCATGGATGTCCGTTTCGTCTCGTAAACTGCTCCGGAACTGGCGCATGATATCGTGCCGATACCAAACTACAAGCGGATCAGCATAGTCCAAGGAAGGTGAAGCGAGATGCCGTACGTATGGTATGTACAGTAATGGCGGTCAAGGAAGCGAAGGATAGACCATATGAGAGAGCAAAAGCGGTTCTACAGGACGTTATTTGTGATAACAACAGAGATAAACGGGAACCAACGGTATGTATAATGGTGAATACTCTCTGACTAGAAAAGTGTGAGCGACGGATGTTAACTCAAATAACTCAAAGGGAGCACATACAAGCAACTGGATCAAACTGTCCATCGATGATGACTCGTGTAGAATTATAGATTGATCCCGTATTGTCAAATGACCAGGGCGCTGAAATGGGCATATACCGAGCAAAGAATGCATTTTTGTCTGTGGATGGTGAATAAGAGGCAAGAGCGGAAATGAATGACACTCACAATACAAGATGGGTGCAATTATCCAATACATAATGATCAATGAAGCAAAGACGTTGGCTTCTGCCCACCACTAATAGCAATGAGCTGAATGACAAGGGCAAACTACGGTATTACTCACTGGAGTGACGAGAGGGCTGCCGGTGTACGAAATCATAGCCCAATCAAATGTGATAAAGCCCATGCCAAGGCCATGATTGTACCCAAAGAGGTTGTTGACGACACCACTTTTGGGCCAAATCCAGCACACCCAATTGAACATGCTGAGGGCAGTGAAGAGATATCCGGGAATAAAATACCAAAGAAAACTGCCGATGAACATCAGGAAGAAGAAGCGCTCCCGAGACATGTGGCCTGCCTCGGGGCGCCCATAAGTGGAGTGTAAGGTATTGAAGAGCGCGGCGTTGACAAGCGTCGCTGGCCAGATCATGGAGCTGGGCCACACGAGAAAGCGACGGCAAACACCGGCAAGGGAGAATCCGATCATTTGCGTGGAGATGACAAGAGTAAGTTGATATGTTGCTGACCACCTTTGTTCGTAGAATATTCGTTGGGCAGCGATAATATCGGTCGCATATGCGCCACCAGCAACAACATTCGCCATGACAGTAATGAGACAGTGCTCCTTGATATTGAAGGGGCCCGGATTGAGGGTAAACCTGTATCTGTGTGTCCAAGCATCTCCTGGTCTTCGCGAGAAATTTGGAAGTGTAATGGTAAAGTATCGGGCAGTAAAGATTCGTTCGCAGACCTTGCCTGCTGGAAGAGCGACAAGTTGGGCTACGAGAGCTGTTATTTGAATACTGGGATATCGCATAGAGAAGAACTGGTTTAGCCCCGCTATCAGGACAGTGAAAAGCATGCCGAGGAGCCACCTGTAGCATAAGGAAGAGAAATTAGCGGTCCTGGATATTCCATTGACAACAAATTGATGTGAAACATACATCCGAAAGGTGTTTGCAGGCATCGACACGTCGTCTGTATTCGCAACAGCAGCTCGGACCTCCGGATAAGGTGAATCGTCTTCAATATCGCTATAAACATGGTCAATACATGTCATGGTACATTAGGGAACGAAGGAAGATAGTTCAGCGTAGCACCCGCCATGGGCGAGGGTGTTCGTACGATAGAAATAGCCGAGGCGGAGGAGAAACTCACTCCTCGAATTCCATTTCCGATCTTGTATCCTCCTCTGTGTCTTCATAACCACGAACAGTACCCTTCTTCTCGTAGCCATATGAATCTCTTGAGGCCCTTCTGGATGAGCTCGTTTGTGCAATTGATTCTAGATCATACTCTTCCTGGTCAGCATCCTCAACTCCCTGTATGTTTATTCTGGGGACTGCCGAGACATTATGAGGGCTGGCATGAGCTTTGCTACCGCTTGCGATATGGGAAGAGTATGACTGGCGAGTATTCGGGACGTTTGATGTCGGAAGATAGGACTGCTGAGGTGGGAACTGGTGAGGGGCCTGATGGATACTTGATATCAAGGGGAAAGTGCCAGTTGATCCCTGTTGTAGGCCAGAAGAGTGGCCTGTCGTCTGGTGTATTGGAGGAGAGAGCGGTGGCGGAGGTCCAGCGTTTGCTCGACGCCGTATTGTCGAAGACGGATGGACAGAAGGAGATGGTGAAGCTGAGCTAGTTCTTTCACTCGAGCTGCGCCTTAAAACATCCTCGACGTCGTAGTTAGGATCATTGAGGTGGTCGCGGGTCAGCGCTGACCGCACAGCGTCGCCCATAAACCGATGTTTTCAAAGACAGTATCGGTGAAATGGTACACGGAGCGGTTGACCCACAGAGCGGTCAGGTCCAAGATATGGACTCGTATGCTGTATTTTCAGCAGGGCAGAAGGCTATCGTCCAGGGCCGCAACGCCCAGAAAGAAACGATTAAATAAATAAATAACATTCAAGTTTTTGGATATTTCTCTGTTCATTATGCTGTTGCTGTATGCTCCGGCTCAATAGTCCTTCGGTATTGGAGCGTAGCATGTGGAACACTCGTCCAGGGGGCCTTTCCTTAGCTTCTGCGGTCCTTAGGTACATTCCACAAGGTCTGGTCGAGGTCAGCTATCCTCTGGACTTTACGATTAATCGCCCAGAAGTCGTCCCGCAGCTCCAGCTATCTGACAGAGGTTTGACTGTCCCGCTCGGCCCAGACGGAGGCTTGGCCCTTCCCGCTGCGCCCTCTGCTGGAAACTCCAGCCTCAAATCCGATATTCGAGATTTCTGTCGTTTCTGGAGAAGGTCAAACTCTCCTTTTTTCTTCTGTTGTCTCTCTCCTTTTTGAGCACGATGGAAGAAATCTGATTTACACATTTTCTGCACTGTCGACGCCACTGAGAAAGCCCTTGTAAGTTCTTATGAGCACTTACAGGCTGCTGTTGTTGTCAAGACCATGTCAATTTTGCAAGACTGCGTCAACATCAGAACAACTCTTTTGACGAAGAGTGCGCAGGGACGATGAGAACAGTGGTAGCATCCAGAGCTAACTCGGATAGACCTCTAGAAAGAAACATTGAGCTGGAAACGGCTACAATGGAATCTCCGTGGTGAGCTCTGAATCCCTTTTCTGTGCTTCCTGAACCCCCCAATCGTCGACTCCCTAATAAATAGTAATTGCGTCCCAAAACTCCTCTCCTATCATGCGTGAAATAGAGGGTGGTCGAACAGTGGGCCGGTGCCACAAGTAAAGGACTCCAACCTATCGCGAGTTGCCATGCGTACTTTCTTTCGTTCTCCATCTACCTGACCATTGTACGAAGTCACCTGACAGCATTCACAAAAGAAATGTACTGTCTCAATGTAAGTTCTTTCGCCGTTTATCCTTACACGTGACAAATATTCCTCTCACCCCAGGGGTTTTTCTCGAAAACGCTCTCTTCCGACCCAAACCATCTCATTCACATTTTCCATCTCAGGTCCAGCACGAGGAAACTTTCAGATTGAGATAGCAGAGAATCGCGCGTTTACGACATTTTTGCACGATAGGGCGTTCGTGAGCGACGGGGGAGATGGCAAAGATTCATCCCGACGCCTAATCGGTTCTCAATCTGGGGGAAGAACTGGGACCGATGGATTCGGGTTGGCTAATCGTATGTGTTCTGATAAAAGTATAGCTTGGTATCTTTACCCCAATCTCAGTGCACGCTTGCAGCGAATCAGCAGCAACATGTATTGCAAGGGCGATCGGTTATTGTGGGAGCCAGTCTATTCCTTCGTTCTTTTTCCAGAGTCGCCAGAGCGATTTGCGCAATGTATCGATGGGAAATTTCGTCATTTTTTCAGTCAGGCATCAGTGAGTTTACAAACGTGTCTTTATCGTAACTTGATCTAGCCCGTTGCCATTAGCACCCTGTTCAAAATGCCTTGCGACATGTCAAGGTCCGCGTAATTTCCCAGCGTGGCGGCTGTACATGTATCTGGGTGTGCGTAGTCCCACATACTCAGTATCACCTCAGTAGGTTTCGTTACACTGATTCCCCCATTTCCTGCAAACAAACAGCCGGGTATCAAGTGAATGTGGTAAAACCATCTAGTGACCACTTGATTCGCCTTTGATACTCCATAGCGGGTAACAGATGGTAACATCGTTGCCTCAAATATATGCCTCAAATATATGCCTCAATATCGATGTATGGTAACTGGCGCCACATCTGTGGTTCCTTTGGCACGAGCGCAACCCCGATTTGGTGTGAAGATGATCAGCCGCTATTGTCAAAGGGGCGAAGCAAATAATCACCTTCAATCAACTTGAAGGCAATAATATTGTGTTAAAAGAGTTTGAGGCGAATGGTGAACAGGAGAGTCCAGGATACAACAATAACGCTGGCTTCTCAGACGGTACATTACCCATGACGAGAAGCGATCGAATAACTAAAGAGGTACGCGCATAGAACGACCTTTTCCAGGATGGTGTCACTCCGTCGATGCCTGCCATTAATGTCCTCCGGTACAACCACCAAAGCCTCTCAGACCACTGAGGAGTCAACTATTCGTGTGAAATATCCCACTACTGGAGCCGTAACACGGTCGGTTGCCACATGCCGAATTTCTGCTGGGCGGAAACACGGGCATCGTTGGCCGATTAGACGGAGCCACCCTGTTTCGAGTTCACACCCATGGTGCTTTGGATCATTTCCAAGAAATATATCCTCCTTGGCTACTTGACAGCCGCTCACAGGCTCATGCCTCACTTTTTGCAAGGGTATTTAAGCTCGAATTTTAACGTCATCGGGTCCACAATCATTAACATTTTACATGCCATCACTTCGAACTACCTTTCGCAACGATTGAATGGTATGTCGAGTCGTGGGATGTAGTGACGGTTTCTCTGGATCCAGCTACTGTACCGCCTCAGGTCTCTCGGACCAAAGTACACAGGTTAATGGTCCTGGTGAGCTTACTCCCAGGATATTTCAATTACTCTCAGGTTTGGATTGACGCCGTCTCACAGCTTAACCTCTTCCATTCGCTGGCGACTTCAGTGAAAACCCAGAGCTCCCACATCGCAACTGGTCTAGCACGGCTTCACTCACACAGTGGCTACATCCTCTCTCTGGGAACATTCGATTTCCAATATCATTTCCCATTCTTCATCCCAGCTCTATGTCGGTGACCCCATCATGAGGCCGTGTTGCAGAAACCCGTTCCCTTGGACCTGGGCGCCCAACCCCGTCCGTTTAAAATAGTTTCCAAACATATGATGGTAACAACCCGCTGAACCGCGCCTATTTAAGGGGCCCCCAAAGGAAGGAGGCGCGCCCATCACGCACTCCCTTCTGCGTTTCTCTTCGTTCCAGATACCAGTCACTCATTTCTTATCACTCCTTTCGTTAAAATGATTCCATTTATCACTGTCAGCTTCGCTCTAGCCCTAGTTCCAGCGATACAGGCTCATATGGCCCCGTACCATTCATCTATGTGGTGTCTCAATGTACGAGGATTTTCTTTTACTTCCATCTCCATTGGTTGATAATTCACAGGGAACTTCTGGACAAGACAACCAGAATACAAACGATGCTGTCAATCCACTTTACATGTTGCCCAAGAGTCAATGGTGGAGTGAGTTCCTCCGCATACCGTGTTGACTAAGCTGACATAGATTCCATCAGTGCATGCTAATAATAATGTTAGAATTTAACCGGAAATGTTGACAGAATTTCTTATTCCTATATAGTGCGACAAGTTCCCTCCAGCTCCGGGCAAGTTCCTCGAACTGTAAGCTATTTCAGCAAATATAGAGTGGTTACTAACCATTATCTCAAACACATTAGACCTGCTGGTAAATCTTTTACCGTAGAGATCGCCACAAATCGTGCCTTCACCTCTTACTCCTATGATGGACGATTTGTTGGTACATTTGGTGATGGTCAAGCCCATCCTGAGTTGGAAGATCCAGCTCACTCTACCTGTGTCACAAGCCCTAATCGTTCGTCCGTCTACCTTGCTTTGAGCTATTCCCTGACAAGGCGCTTGTAGTCCATACTGAGAACGCCACGAGAGCCACCGGGACAGCATTCGCCATATCCTATAATGTGCGCCACTAAGATTACGTTTATGTTCTTTGAGTCTAATCCTCGTGGCAGAGTAACATAGAGGACGTGACTATGGAGAACCTAGTCACTTTTACGGTCCGATACCAGTCAGTATATGCAACTATACGTCGAAGAAGAGATTCTCTAAATGATGGTTCAGTACTCCTTGGAAGCTGCTCACCACTTATGACGTTCCTGCTGGAATGCCCCCCTGCCCTGCTGGCGGGTGCATTTGCGTTTGGGGGTAGGAAGATTCAATCCCTTTTAGACCGCTATTTAACCTTGTTTTCCAGATGGGTAGCTTCTCACTGCGGCCAACCGAACATGTATTTCCTTCCATATCGTTGCAAGGTAACTGGAAATACTGGCACTAGACGCATCGCGCAACCAAAACCTGCCACTTACTGTGAAGGCGACCAAACTAAGTGCGTCCGGGGGGCGAAGCAGCCTATCATCTGGAACCAGGCAGAGGGAAGTAACCTCATCACCACGCCGGGTCAATTGCCGGGTTATAACATGAAGCTAGGGTTTGCAGATGGTTTGTCCTTTCCATTTCATGCATTTTGATTATTGTTTACCAAGACAATGTCCAGGCGCTCAGAATGACATATTCGAGCCAGAGCCCACCCCATCTCAAAGCACTGCAGCACCTTCGAATACAACGGTAGCCAATCCCCCCACAAGATCTGCGCTCGAGTGCCTTGGGATGAAAGCCGTGAAGGTACTTGACAAGCGACGTCTTCATCGCCGATGGATCAAGCTATGAGCATGATCCTATGACCTATAACCTTATACGTATGATTCTAGTGGCGACCATAGGAGCTATGCTCTTCAAATCGTCAGGTTAGATATCTATCACATTCATTTATCCAATTCATGCGTGCCAATCAGTGATTGACTTGAGCGAGATCTTTCTATAAACGGCGAGGAACCTAATATGGCAGACGTAGTCTGTTTTGTACAGATCAAATATCTGAGGGGCCAGCTGGGTTTTGCTGTTCTTTAGTTGAGTTTCAGAAAATCATTGATACCCTCAGGTACTTGATTGTATTTACCTTGAGCAAACGAAACCGTGTCTGCCGTGTAGGCAACAGACTGGATCAAATTGGCCGATAGAACCTAATAATTTGCAAATGCTCCCTACCAGCGCGCCTAGAGAGTATAACCTAGAGCATAGATTAGAGCATTTACAGGAGTTAAGAAGAGGATAGTACCTTTGAATCTAGCCCGTAGCTTTCTTTCATATTCGCCATTATGGTGAATGGTCGGTTTTGTGAAATAGTAACCAAGTAGAAACAACCTTTTGGAGACAACAAGTTCTGATATCAAGACTCAGCATCCAAGAAAGGGTAAGCAGACCTCAAACCTACGCCTACTTGCCGCAACACGATTTGAGTGATGTCCATGCCATAGGCTCCACCAGCCCATGAGCTCGATATATTTGGCAAGTCCTGGGCGAGTGATACCTCTTTGTCTTCAGTTGGGACGTATGGTGGGTTAAATAAGAGAATATCAATGGCACCTCGACATCGTAAGTCTAGGCTCGATACAAGGGACGTTTGAACGACGTCCAGGGTGACCTGAAATTAGCAAGTTAGTACGTCTCAGAGTGATAATTTCAGACTGAGTACCTTATTCTGGGCTGCGGTCCGTTGAGTTGCAGACACAGCGGCATGGTTGATGTCTGTGCAACAATATACTGCCGAATGATGTATGAAGGGCCACATAATAGAAATTCATACAACCCTACATAGACTGTTCGGTCCCAGAGCTTTCGCAAGGAAAGTTGTAACACAACCTGAACCGGACCTATGACCTCGCTCAGAGAGAAGAGCTACTGGTCGAGCGTCTAAAGATACCCTATTTCAAGAGCGAGGTTTGGACCCCTCCCTTTTATGAATTCTAGGTCTACTTCTAGTGCATCGAGTAATGCAAATGTGTCTTCTGCGGAATGAAAAGTCACGCTTCGTTTCCCAGTATTGAGTGGAACATAGTTCACCAGCTGGTTCATAAACTTCTTCATAGTCCTTTCGGGTCAGATGTGAGAGATCGGGGGTTGGTAACATGATCAGCGCCTTTAGCAGTTGAACCAAGTTGAAAGCAACCTTTGGACCTTGCCATTGCTGCCGCCACCTTAGACCAAGGCCAAACTTATCTAAGGATGTTCTTTTGTGCTATTAGTGGAGAAGTTCCAACAGACCCAGTCGTTGCTCAGCCATCTGGGCATGTCTACGAGCGACGGCTCATTGAAAAATATATCGCGGAGAATGGAGCAGATCCTATCACAGGCGGGAAACTCGAACTTTCGGATATTATTACCGTCAAAGCAAGTAAGTCGTTTGTTCATGTTACGAGTACTTAGGATGAATTACTTCGTACATCATATCAACTAGAAGCTGTTGCAGACGCGTCTAGCGCGATGGTGTTATTCACAACCCTGAATTCTGCGATTTTGGGTACTTTCAGTTGCTGATCATTTCGTATTAGATCCCTCCAGTGCTCCTCCGCGGCCACCGAATTTTACGTCTGTCCCCGCCATCCTGAATGCTTTGCAAAACGAGTGGGACGCGCTAGTTCTCGAGACATTTACACTACGGCAACAATATAATGCTACACGTCAAGAGTTAAGTCACGCCCTCTATCAACAAGACGCGGCTACTAGGGTCGTAGCTCGATTACTCAAAGAACGGGACAATGCTCGAGAGTACGATTCCTTTTTTTCCTTTTCTCATGACTTTCTTCATTCTGATGCACAAATTCAGGGCTTTGGCAAATGTTCAGTCTTCGATGGGCATTGCTCCAGTCGACGACGTGGAAATGGACGCTGAACCAGCGAACGCGGTCCCAGAAGATACCGCCGCCATCGTCGAGGCAACGTTGAATGATCTATCAGCGACGCGCAAAAGGCGTAAGATGGTGGAAGGATACGCGACCGTGGACACTGTTCGTTCATTCGAGCCCAAACAAAGCATCCCATCTCTGCATGCCTCTTCCCCTGCTGGAATCAACTCAATCGTGGTCTCCTCCGAATCCCCAGACGTATTCATTACCGGAGGCAACGACAAAACTGTCCAGGTCTACGATGCAAGCACCCAAAAAGTGCTCCATACGCTCAAGGGCCATACCAAAAAAGTACACCACGTCGCATGGCGTGAAGGAGGTGACGGAATACCGCTTATTATCTCGGCATCTGCCGATAAAACGTCCCGGGTGTGGGGATACGACGAGTCATCGTCAGCGTACGCACCAAAACAGACTTTCAAAACACACAAGGGAGAGGTGGTTGGGCTAGGCATCCACCCGTCGAAGAGGCTGGTCGCCCTGGCTTCTGCAGATAAGACGTTTTCGCTGCACGATCTTTCGACATTCCAAACGGTCTACCATTCGGACCAATTCGACACGCCATTCCACTCGCTCGCCTTTCATCCCGATGGACACTTCCTCGGTCTTGGCAAGTCTAGCGGTGCAGTAGTCATTATAGACATCCGGACAGGCAGCGCAGCTGCAGAGCTCGCAGCCGACGGGGAAGCCTTTAGTGTTGAGGCCGTCACTTTTAGTGAGAACGGGTGGCAAATGGCTGCACCTGGGTCCGCTGAAGGAGAAACAGTCGCCCTCTGGGATCTCAGGAAGCAAAAGGCGACAATGGGCTTGGATCTCGGAGGCGGTTTCAAAGTCAAATCGTTGTCGTTTGATTATTCGGCTGCCTGGATCGGCGTTGGGGGTATTGGGGGACTAAAATTATTCGCTCCCAACAAGACAAAAGAAGAGCTCTGGAGCACAGACGGCGATGTAACAGATATCGCATTCGGCCATCTTGGAAAATCGGTTTGGGCTGCAGGCGGTCGTGAGGTGAGAATATGGGGAGCTTAATACCTAGCATTTAGTTATTCCAAATGGGTGCTACAATAAAACATCATGATTCAAGGAATAACAAGACATGAAAGACAGAAGGGGTGATGTGATGTCGAATGAGCTACAGAACAAAGAAGAGAAAAAAGAGCCGGTTCTAATAAGTCACTAGATCTGAAACTAACACGGATAAACTAGGTGCCCCATCACCTAGCCTGAGACCATGCTCACAGTAGGATCTGAAGGGCATTCGATATAGGCTTCAACGACGTTTTGCTTCAGCCCTGCCTGAGGAGTCCGAACCATCAGAGTGAATGCTCATAGTGTCAAATGAGATTCGACGCTCTGAGCCGGGGGAAGGTGTTGATGGAGCTTGGCTTGGGGATTGTCGGAAATCGGGACCATAGTCGGAGGGGTGTGGAAGATCGCCGAGTGACATCGGAGCGTTCCTACGGGATTGCCCTGATCTTCTTGGTGACTCTGCGTCTCTTCGTACTAGGCTGGGTTGCGGCTCATCCCCCTTACTCGAGCCGCTGGCGAGAGTCTCTCCCGAATCAGCTGCCATCAAGAGAGGACGATTTTTTAATTGAAGACTCGTTTCGGTCAACGATGTCAAAGGAAAGGCTGCCTGGCGTGGTTCGGAGGTTATCTCGATTTGTGGTGGGGGAGTCTCAATGATCTCTAGCCGCGGTGGAGGTATTTCGTCCTGTCTGGCCTCCTCTCCTAGAACGGTGTTATCGTTGGTAGTCTCCTCAAGCTCTTGATACATTTCCGGTGAGAAGGGAACCGACCGTGGAGGTTTGGAGAACACAGCAAACCCGCTTTCGTTGGTGTGAGTAGTTTCTGCAGTGGCTTGAACGCCTGACTCGGTAATGAGGAAGGCAACATAAGCTTGAACTTGGGAAGACTCGTCCGTGGTCAGTGCGTTCACGAGTTCCCGTAGATATTTCGGACGGGTCCTATCTGTGCCGTAGAACCGCTCTGCGAGATACATGAGACGAGTGTTGTTGTAGTGGATAGAATAAAACTCACCGCAAGCTCGTGCGACTAGTCTAGCCACCCCGATACGGACATCCACAATAGGATCTTTCACGAGATTAGACCGAACTGGCTTCCATATCGGCAAAGCATTCATGGAAGTAGAGTCCTTCGCAGCGTGAATCATCGAAAGTACGCAAGCCACAAACCTAAAAGAAGACGAATTAGTGTTTCGTAAGGTCTCAGAAACAATGACACATACGTGACACGTCTACGATAATTAGAGTCACTGGCCAACGAGAGAATAAATTCCATCGCCCTTTTCAGTTGTGGGTTTCCGTTCAAGGCCCTGAGGAAATCGGGTATCTAAGGAATCGATCAGACCAAAGTGAGCGAGAGGAAAATACAAAAGCACGCACCGCAGAAATGGCCGCATCACGGACTGCAGAGACTTCATCTCGAATGCCAATATCCAAGAGGTCCACTACAAGGTCGGCACGGCTACCCGAAAGTGAAACAAGGTCGCCCAGATGACGTGCTAAGTCCTCTCGTTCCCGCCAACCGCTCAGCTGCGGCCATATAGACCGGAGCTCTTCCACGATGAGCTCTTGTTTAGGGTTGGGGAGGACTTGAATGAACTTTGGCAATGCTTCAATCAGCTTGATGCGAACTTCTGGCTCATTCGAACGTAGGTAACGGAAGAAGACGGGGACAAGGTCTCCTTCAGCATGCTGAGAACCTACGATCGCCGCTACTTCACCGATACTAGCAGCTAACGTGCGTTGGACTTTCCCAGTCGGGTTCTGGGTCAGGTAGAGGTAGTAACCTCGGAGCTCTGGCCAACCAGAGGAACCGAGGGTGAAGATGACGGCTGGGAAGTTGAATGCGCATATTATCGGTCGCTCGGAGTCACTCAGCCAAGACTGGGTGGAAGGTGATGGGAGCACTTCGCTAGTCACCCAGGCTGTCTCCGGGGGCACGAACAGATTGATTAACTCACGAGGAGGCCCACCAGGATCATCTCGGAAAGTGTAAATCACTTCACCAAGGACCTCTAACAATCCCGAACGGACAGGATCCGCAGGATCTCGGGATAGCTGTACAAGAGATGGTACAGTAAGGAGGCGCCTCTGAGTAGCATCAATCCGTGCCAGAATACCAGGCAGAGCAAACAAAACGGAATGGCGTACGTGCCATTGCTCGTCTTGAACAAGCATTTCGTACAGAGGAAGCTGATAGTTTTTGTTAATTTCCAAAACGTCAGACAGTCCAAAAAATTTGCTCACGAGATAGGCTGTTATCAATTCCAATGGGACCACCTTTGCCAAGGCCCCTATAGCGAACGACGCTTCTCGCCTTACCCAATATACTGGGTCAGAGCCTACTCTCCAGACCTCCTGTACGAATACTTCCTGCATATTCATCGGCATCGCGGCTGTGAAAGAATGTAAGTTTGTTACGTGAAAAAGGAAATGCCACGAACCGTTTGCGGCAATAGCAGCAACAACACTCATGCTAGCCACGCGACCAACAGTGGCTTCCTCGCTCGTGTCATTGGAAACTGGTTCTTCCAGGATCGGATCGAGGTCTCCGATCATGGACCGAGGTGTAGGTGCATTGACGATAGACGACAGAGCCTCCAATTCCTCTTCAGGTGTTTGAGGCGGAGCAGTGATCCAGCCATCGTCATCCTCTGTACCAGTACTTGTCCTCCCAGACGGTTGACCGCTAAAGTAATCGCTTAACCCGAGACCAATAGGTTGTGGACTTCTTTCTTCGTCGATAGAGTGCTGCTGGGTATTCCTTGCACCGATCCTGGTCCGTTCCTCTGGCGAGGGCGCTCCGGATCGTTGTGCGTCCATTTGGTCAGCTGGTAATTCTTGGTGGTTTATCGGATCACCGCCATCCTGAAATTCGGAATCGAGCCTGCCCATTCCCAAGACGACGCCGTTCATGATTTCATTGATGACGATATCTCGCTCAGTCTCTCCAAATCGAGTATCAGCTGAAGGCGGAACATAGCGATCATCACTTGCGGCATTTTCCGGTTTTTGTAACCTGTTGAGAAGTTCGACGATTGCCAATCGAGCGCCATCTCCGACGCGAGGGTTGGCAGAGAGGAGGAGAGAGCCGATAAGGGGGGTAAAGGCGTCGGATGGTACATAGGCGGTATCACTGGCTGGATAAGGTTCTTGAGAGCTATGATCTACAACTTGGCAGTTCTAAAAGCGGCGTTAATAAGAAGTACCATCTGCCAGCGGTGTCGAACGCACCATTAGAAACCACCAAATAACTGGTACCAGTTCCTGAACAAACACCTCCTTTACGCTCTCCTCTGTAATAGCAATGAGATCCAATGCCCCGGCAGAATACAAACTTCCACTTACCGGCATCGGTACCAAGGCCATTCAATAACGGGCAAACGTATTCGACGGCTTCTGTTGGAGGTACCTCTCGTATTAGAAAAGGGAGCTGCTTGGAGATATATATGCGGTGAAAGGAATGGGCACTCCTCGAGTACAAGTAAATTTTTTCCAGGGCCGTCAGACGCTCGTCTTCTAGGATCATAGCCTGTTCTTCATCCAGTTGTCCACCTTCTGGATCTACGCCAAACTGATGATCATAGGCATCAGGGTCCCGATTGAAGTCGATGCCCGGTGGCGGGGTGTGGAGTGCTGGATTATACGTCGGTTCTCTTTCCTCTTCCGAATGCATAGGGCTACTCCCCGTGGGAGTTGAGTCTGAACCAGAGTCTTGAAAATAATCCGGGAGTTGCTTTACAGATGGCATTGTCGTTTCGCTGGAGTCGGAAGAGTCGTCAATTTCGTCAACCTTTGGGAGTAGACTGCTAGAATTATGTCTGGGTGATAGCGGATTGGGGATTTCCATGGAGGGAGAAGGTACAGGGGAAGGCGTGGGGCTCAGGCGAGCTGCGAGAATGCCAGCTCCGGACTCTGAGACCACACCGGGCGTAGGAGAGATGCTTTGAGCCAATGGTGAATCAGTTCTGACTACAGGAGATTTGTTTCTTCGAGGACTCGATGAGTCTGGCAAAAACTTTGGGAGGGGAGATAGGACCGGACTTCGGGGAGGTTCATAAAGTGACGTAGGAGGGGCAGCTGCTGGTGAACTCGAACGCACTTGAAGGTTCGAGCCTATTGGCGGAACGGGGGAACCGGTACGTCGCGAGGCCTCGACCGCCGTAGACCTTGACGTACCAGAGTCGTCCAATTTGGGCGACCATGACCCCTCAGGTCGCAGCGACAAAGGCGAGCGAGCGGGCGATCGAGAAGGACTTCGTCGTAGTAGTTGGGATTTCCATGGAGGCTGGGGTTCGATCGGACTACCCGTACCGATGGGCGAGACTGAAGGTGTAGCCGGCTTGGTGACTATTGAAGGAAGAGTAGTCTGTTGTGAGTGCCTTGGACTGCCTGAATCGCCACTGTTCCTTCGCCGGTGTCCATTGTCCGGCTGCTTGTCAGATTCCAGTTTGGGGACCCGTTCCTCATTAGTGGTGGCATGGGCTGGTTTCTTCGTCCCTGAAGATTCGGGTAGCGCTATAAAGGAAACAAAGAGAGATCAGTATCAGTGCATTCCCCATACATTCGATCATCAAAGCGCCGTAAAATGTCGAAGAGTCCTGCTGAGTGGTCACCACTTGTGGCCAATTCATGGCCAATGCAAATAGTGAAGGGACCCAACTCCGGCCCATGGAGCAAAAAAAATAGGTAGGATGGTGAATAGTTTGGTGATGCGTTACGCACCTGTAGGAGCTGGCGGCGTACTTCGTTGGAATCTCGATAGACGTTCGTCTCCGGATTGCGGGGTCGACTGAACGCCAGAATGGGTTCCAGCGTTCGATGACGATGTGCCAGAGGCTACACTTGAGCTAGTTCCTGGATTCACTGATCTTGATTCCCCGCGCGGGGCCTGCCGGCTGTTTGCAGCATTCTGTTGCTGATTACCTGGCAGTGTGGAGTGCGACGAAGCTCTAGGGGAGTTCATCTGAGCTATAGAGGATGAAAGAAGCGATATTCAACAGCGAGTTCGCGTCGTATGAGCCCAGGACGGGCTAATCTGTTGGAAAACTTGCCGTAACTCGACCTGAAGACGCAAGACGCCTTCGATCACGCTTCCAACAGCTCCCTGCGCGAGGAAAGTAAATTGATGAGAATGAGCTGAGAGAAAGGTCGGTCGAGGTTGCGGTCAAAGATATAAAGGACGCGAGCGAGGGTCCAAGGTAGGCTGCTGCTATTCGCTGCACACCTCTCTCAGCCGCTCAATAAGCTTCTGTGGACTTCGAATTGTCCATGACGACCTACGGACATCTTTACAAGATCAACTCTCATTCTTTTTTACTTTTCAACAAGAAATAAATCGTATGAATTTCGTAGGGCATCCTCGCTATCTCTACAAACATGACAAGCTGAGACCCAGGCTCGCCCAGGGCTTAACTCGTTGGCAAGACCCGCATAGAATCATTTCAGAATGCGGGATCGCTTAGCCTCGCCCGGTGTGGCAGGCCTCAGGGGTCCATCTGATAGTGACGCAGATTCGGCGCTGTCACTGCGTGGACGGGGAACCGTAAGAACTGACCAACACGTGCTCGTACAGTTCGTTTACTGCTGCTTTTGCAGCTCGAACATTCGTGTGTGAAACCCAGTATAGGCACCCGGTGGGTTTCGAGACTGCACTCAATCAATCCACACAACCTAGAAGCTCATGAATGTCCAAAAAGAAAATGCAGAAAACTGATAGATGGGATCAGGATTCCAGCCCTTTGGTGCGAGTTGTTGCATCCGATGGCCCTTTTGCTTCTCCGAGCGGCAACGGACGGACCACCGATCCCAACACAAGCTCTCTCTCTTCTCTCTCCGAGCCTGGCTTTGGATTAGGCATTGATATGAGGATGGTGATATTCAGTGCCTGCGGAGGCCTTTCTTGCAATTCCAGAGAGCTGTCGTCGTGTGTTTGTTCTCCTTCCAGTCGTGCTTGCTTTTTGGCTTTCCGCTTCTCGCGATTTCCGTTCGCCTGGAAGAGTAGCGCCAACTGCCTTTCGATTGGAAGTGCTGTGAAGGTAGGGTCAGGTATCTTCCCCTCTTCTGCGACGGTCTTGTATGTCTCTGCAGTGAGTGGCTTATCTCGAGGTCAGACAAAAGATGAGTAGAACCCGTGAATTGCCTTACCATAATGTCCTTCAGTCTTCTAACATCGTTCATATCCGTGGTTTGATCCGAAATTTCTGTCTTGGCCTGTGTCTCAAAGGAACCGGGAAAGTCCAGCGGAGTACTCTTAGCTTTGAGGACTGGGACTATAGTCGAATCTCCTCGTAGCTGAATGATTCGTCTGCGAACTTGTTCGCGGTCAAAGACACCCTATGGGGGGTTAGTTGGATCCTCCACGACCCACCAATAGGAGTAAGACACTCACTTGTTCGAAAGCCGCAACAACAATACGCCGCATCCGCATTTGGCGGACTCGATATGAAATACAACACAGGAAAAACAAGATGGCTAGACAGTCAGGTAAGAGACTGGCCCGGTGGCAGCACTTGTGGCCGCTTGTAACACAGCAGGATCGACATACTGAAAGCTACAAGGATTGCAGCAGCAATAATAAAGAAACGAATAGCATCTGGTGGCACAGGCCCCCGGTTGAAAGGATTGAAACCACTGCCAGTATCCGTCGACGTGCTCGAGGTCGACGTCCTTGTGGCTGAAATAAAGGATGTGAAAGAGGAAGGTTGTTGTGTTACGAGTTGAACTGATGTAGCCATTGTTATAAGAAAGGAAATATAGTGATTATTAGAGGACGTGGAAGAGATTCGCTTTAATCCGGCCAATTTGCGCCATGTGCCTTCCATCAACGCAGCTCTCTTACTAAGTGCACGCCTGGCCAGGGCCACAACTGCTTCAAAAAGATAAAAAAACAGCCTGTTTCAAAAAGGTGCACATCTTGTGATAAGGCCCTGCGACAAAGAAACGACCAGCATCACCCCCACCACCTATAGAATATGCGAACCAGCATCCCGTCTGCGGAGACTACTAAGAGAACTTCCTTTTTTATTTCCTCTTTGATCGTTCCGCTACATTCTTTGCCTTTTCATTCTGGAGCCTCTTCTGAATACGTTCAAACTCTGCATCGTCTAGTTCGGGCGTCTTGCGGCTTCTCTTCTTTGACGTCTCTTCCTCATCCGAATCGTCTTCTTCGTCTCTCGCTCTCTTCTTGCGCCCCTTTCCACTCTTTCCTTTGCCTTTGGCTGACGAGTGGTCCATCTCCAGCGGGTCCTCTGCATCCAACACGCCATATTTAGCAGCGAGGTTGTCTAAAAAGCTCCCCGTGTTCCGATTTGCGGCTCGTTTTTGAATGACCGCGTGTAGGTTGCTCGTATCGTCCTCGTCACCGCCTTTACCCTTTTTCGCTTTGCCTCCTCCATGTTTCCCTTTCGAACCAGACCCGTAAAACTCGTCCCATACCCCCATTTCTTTGGCTGTTTCTTCTGCCTCTTTTGCCTCTGCTTCGCCTTGCTTCTTTCGTTGCTTTTTGGCCTTTTCGTCCTTGAGGTCGGCCTCCCATTTGGGCAACGATGTAATCTTTTTAGACTTGATGAGCTTTTTGACGATTGAAATAATACGGGGCTCGTCTTCATACATCGAATGAGGGATGTGTGCCATAATGTATTCTATGTCGCCCTCCCCTTCCACATAAGCCTCTTGAACGTCGTCTTTCTCTTCCTGAGATCCTAAAGAAAGAGGGTTTGAGTATGTGAAACAGACGAGAGTAGAGCTACGTGACGATACCTTGATATTCCTTCTTCAACTCGTCCAGCCTCTTCCGCGTCACTTCTTCAAACATGCCAGCAAAGTATGCTTCCCATCCTCCTTCATCTCCATCTGCGGGACCGAAACCCAAGATTGAGTCCTCGTCCGTTCTCCCTGTCTCATCATACCGTTTCCGTCGTTTCTCGTCACTCAGAACCGCGTACGCGTATCCAACCTGTTGAAACTTTACAGAAGCCTCCCTTTTGGTATCCGTTGAGGACGCAGAGTGTTTGTCTGGATGATACAACAAGGCCAACTTTCGGTACGTCTTTTTGATCGCGTCCTGAGTGCAGTCTGCGTTTAGACCGAGTACGGCGTACAAGTCTACTTCGTCTTGACCAGGGAACAACTGGAACACTGGGTCTTCGTCCATGGCTGAAAGGCTAAAGGTCCCTTGACGCGCGAATCGACGCGGGTTTTGGCGGAGTTCAAAACTGATTCCCGCAAAGGCTGTTGCCTGTGATCCCGTTCGACAGCTTGAATTGCTTGCAGACGCTGACTCGCATAGTTTCTCGTCGTTCGGGAGCGTCCATGTCGAATCGAGTCATTATAGTAGAATTATAAAATATCTTGTTACTTGGGTTCTGGTTCAAGTCCAAGGGTTAGCCTCTGAGCACCCCTTACTTACCCCTTCCTAACCCCGGCCGCCTCTACCATCTTTCCTCTCCCATCTCCCATGTCTCCTAACGAAATACTTGTAGAGTGCGCAACTTTGCGACTAGACGAATGGACTGTACTTTCCGTGTGTTTATCCCCCATTTCTGACGAGTTTTAGTTACTAACAGTCCACCAGTCGGTGTATCCAGAGTACTTATCTGCTTCGTCAAATGTAAACGAACAAACTATGGGCGAAACAGGTCCAATAACACTCAGATTCGAAGTTCCTGTCGAGCTCGAGAATCAATCTGTAGAAATTGTACGAGGCCTTGGGGATAATCGGCACGACTGTCCCAATCCAGCAGGTCCTTCTTCACAGGCGGAATCCTCCATTTCACTATCTCTAAGTCGTCTACCACCTCTCATCTTTTCTCTGCTTCTTCCTCCAACGTATCCCTTACAAGCCACTCCTCTGCTTACAAACATCCATGCTCTCCACGGTTGGCTATCTCCAGTGGAATTAAGCAAGATGCAACAATTATTATTGGAGGTTTGGGAAGAAGACCTGGAACAGAAGAGCGGGACCCTCTGGAGAACCTCTGAATGGATCCGTAATGGCTCGTTTCTCAAAGACCTTGGACTGACAACTTCGGAGGACACGATAAGGTCGGTGAAATACAGTGTATTTCATTCTCACTTTATCTAACATGCCTCATAGAATCATTCATCCGTTACCATCATCACTCGCTCAACGACTGACAGACAACGATGCAATGGTCGAAACGCAACTCTTTTCGGAAATGAAGTTTGACTGCTCGATCTGCCTGGAATCCATCAGGGGTTCAAAATGCATCCGACTCGCATGCAAACACGTCTTCTGTCGACCTTGTCTCACCGACTTTTGGTCCCTACACGTAACCGAGGGTGATGTGGATCGGGTGATGTGCGCGCATGAAGAGTGTGTCAAAGCCAATAGACCGATAACCGAAGGGGAGGTATTACGCGTTTTGACGGAGAAGGAAACACAACGATGGAAGGCTATCAAACGGAAGCGTGCATTAGAGCAAGACCCTGGCTTGGTTTATTGCCCGTTGGCGTTCTGCCAGAGCCCCTGTCCGACTCCGTTGGACCAAAGGGAACGAAATACACAAGGAAAGGTCGACGAGTCTGATGATGTCGCGATGAGAAGGAATCATATCAGTTTACGGTCCTGCGACGAATGTGGATATTCGTTTTGCATACTTTGCAAACGGAGTTGGCACGGGATTGCCCCTTGTTCAAGTGATATCACAGCCAAATTTTTGGACGAGTATATGGCGCTCGAGGATGGCTCTCCCGGAAAGGTGGCATTGGAGAGACGGTTTGGGAAGGCGCAGTTGATGAAACTGGTCAACAAGTTGCAAGAAGATGTAGAGAACGACAAGTGGTTGAAGAGGTCGACTACGAGTTGTCCCAAATGTTCGACGGCTGTGGAGAAGAGTATCGGTTGTAACCATGTGAGCCTCCTGACCCTTTGGAACACTTATGCAGGGGTTGGAACTAATCTATTGCCAATTTCAGATGACATGCTCCCGCTGCTTGACCCACTTTTGCTATCTATGTGGGATACACTTGGCTCCTGACAGACCATATGCCCACTTCCAGGACAAAGGGCCCTGCAAAGGACAACTCTTTCAAGCAGCAAACTGGGATATGGATGATGAGGATATCGGGTTTGGTCTGTTTGACTGACTGGTTTTTTTCTTGTATCGTAATTGTATGTCGCGCACCTTTGATCTTACCGAATCCTATCGCTTGCTTGCTGCGCATTCTGTTGCCATGAACATGGACTACTCCGGGACGTAGACTTTAGGGACGGTGCTAAAATGGTTCTTTTGAACGTTTATTGGCATGAATCGTCCACGAAATGACCGCAGTTGGTTCATTCTAGCCAGCCGATCGACGTTACTATACATACTGGATTCGTATATCCAAGCTTTTACGGTGCTATAGGACTTTTGGAGAAGTTTTCAAAACCTGTAAAGACTGTAGGTATGTTGGTTGTCACTAAAAGTATCGCATGTCCTATATATACTAAGCCACCTCGAGGCAGCCTCATTGGTTTGACTGAAAACCACCTCCCGACGAGTGATCCTCAATCCGCAGTTCTCTTTCCTTTTCTCTCCCGGTTGCGAGGGCCTGCCCATCTCGTTCTGCCACTTTAACACGTCCCGTGCCCTGCCAACCTTTTCTGCTGCGCTGGATCCCCGACTCTGTTTATAACGCAGAAGATTGGGAGATACTTTCGAATTTCATTGCGATTCTCTCCATCTTCTCGACAAGTCGAACACAGTGCCGCCTTTTGGCAATTCCTGGGGTCTTTCCTTCGTCATCGCTCCTCGCTACCTACAAATAGGCCATACGCATCCAGCTCGCTCTGATCAGATCTTGGAACCCTCCCCTACCTACCTACCTACCTACCTACCTCTCTCTCTCTCCTCTACAGTGAAACCCCCTTCCTTCTTGTAATCAGTTGCTGCTGCAGCAAACGCGATGTCTCATGGTCCATTAGTCTCTTCTCGCATGCGGAAAGTAGTCTCACTCGGTGTCTCAATGGCATTTTTCAACGTAGCCCTCGCCGCTACCACCGCAAGTCTACCCCCTCCTGCATCACTAGCTGATCAACCTCCTCCTTCTGGAGACCCTAACAGCGCACTCTTTCCTCCTCCTCTTCCACCCAGCTCTACGGATTCGCTCTATCCCAACGATCCAGCAGCTCTTCCACCACCTCCGGATCCTTCGCTCTCCGTACATGCCCATTCGGGTGATCGTTCTCGCCGTAGTCATGCTCGGCATGCACGACGCCAAAGACCAGAGAGAACGCCTAGATCTCGACCTCCTCCAGGCCCTACCGTAAGCCCTACCGAAACTTCGATAACCCCTCAGAGCACTCCATCGCGTCAAAATTCTACTACCGTGTACACCCTTGTCGACTCCTATGAGGGCACAACCTTCTTCGAGTACGTCTCCCTTTTGTGATTCGTCATGTTACTCATCTCTAATCATATCGTTTTTGCCCACAGTCAATGGGAGTAAGTGGAAATGAACCGTGACCCTTCTGCAAGCGATTTACCTTTTCACTCAGCTTCTTTGATACTACCGATCCTACCAATGGCATGATCACGTATGTCTCTGCCGCCGACGCAATGGGTGCTGGGCTGGCTTATGTCAGAGACGATGGAGTGGCAGTCATGACCGTCGATACTACGACCACCCTCGCCTCTGGTGACTACAGGAAATCGTACGTCTATCTTTCCCCTTTTTCTCGAAAAGAATGGGACTGATTCGAAACACGACTTTAGCGTCCGTATCACGTCGAAGAAAGCATACAACAAGGGATTGTTTGTCTTTGATATCTTGAAGGGTCCCTATGGATGTTCCGTCTGGCCTGCCGCCTGGCTCGTTGGACCCTCTTGGCCAGCTGGAGGAGAAATCGACGTCGTAGAAGGGGTACATGAGAATGTGTATAACCAGATGACGGTTCACTCGTCTGCTGGGTGCACGCTCGATGCTTCCAAGGCTCTTGCTGCTGGTTCCACTTTAAAAGAAGATCAAGTGGAAGCAGAAGTGTTTACGGGGACTATACTGGCGACGACTTGTGATGCGTCGGAAAACTCCAACACAGGTGAGTGTCGTGAATTGGATTCTTCCCGATCGGAGAACTACTCTTATGCCATCTGTGTCACAATTAGGATGTGGTATCTTGGATTCCGATACGAGGAGCTACGGTGCAGGCCTCAACGATGCCGGTGGAGGGGTCTATGCTACCCTTTGGGACGACATTGGCGTTCGAATTTGTGAGTGAACCTACTGATGACTACTACGGACCTAGTATCTAACTCTCCTTCTCCAAAGGGTTCTTTGCTCGTGAAGATGTTCCCGCAGATATTACAGCACAAGATCCAGATCCGACTACTTGGGGCTCTCCAAAGGTATGGCTTTTCTCCCCTCCTTACGGCCTGAATGTGTTGGTTAATTCTTGGGACAGGCTTATTGGGCAACGACAGCTTGTGCATCGTCTTTCTTTTCTGATCTCTCGATCGTCTTTGATATTGTCTTGGGTGGCGATTGGGCTGGAGCGACTTTTTCCAGTACGTAAACGGGCTCTCTGGTTTCTTCTTCTTTGACTCATCCCGATATCTTCACAGCCGCTGGATGCCCAGGTTCGCTGGCAGACTATGTTGCGAATCCGGCAAACTTTGCTAGTGAGTCTGGCGTCCTCTCCTCGTCTATGACCCTGCTGACCCCGATGCTCCAGACGCAAATTGGGCCGTCAATTCCGTTCGAGTATACCAATAAACACGTTCTTTGACGATAGCCAGCCCTCATTTAGTTCTACTCTAACCAGTCCCTCATGTAATGGTCGTATATACGAGCTATCAAATGATAAATCGCTCTTTCCCTTTAATCAATCTTTATATGGCCAAACGACGTTGTCTACATGAATATTAACATACATTGATTTGGCATAGAGGAGTGGTGGCCACAACGTGTAGTCAGTAGGATAGCTGGTCTGTATGTATCCGCCGATGCAATGGTAGGATTACTAGTGTCCAGGGTGATCAGACTGAGGAGAGGAAAGGAGGAAATTCCAAGAATGCAATGCTATAGATGTACAGATGAGGTGGAGGCACGAATAAGATATGCCCGTGAAAGGGAGAAGCTGCACGATGTAGATGGAAGACAAGGGGGCTAGTGTACAGAATAGGTCGATGATATACGAGGAATCCGCGGGCACTCTAAACCGACGCAAAGGAAGGGGATCCGGGGTAAAAAGAAATCCGAAGAAGTACGCACGAATCTACCACGTTAAACGATAATGCATTGACTGTCCTTCGAGGACATTGAATCTTTTCGGGCTCGTCGAATACGATTTCTTTCTTCACCAAATTCGGATGCATTGGAAGATACGGCTGACATGCGAGTCGCAAAGCGTCGTGTATTGGACTGTGTACTCTCGTCTGTTGCATTGGGATCGGCGGTTGTGGTCCTCACGGACATTGTTGATATGGCTCTGGGACGCCTGCCGTTGGGTGCCTGGGACGAGCGTGGTGTGGAATCATAAGATGGAGTAGAACTGGACACTGTCTCCGCCGCCGTGACCATACTGCGCATACTATCGGTATTGGCTGCACTATGGATGCTGAGCTTCGAACGTTTATGCAGCTTCTCCGGTGATCCGGGGGACACAAGGATTGGAGACAATGGCCCGTTCTGAGAGGAACGCGTAGGAGTTGGTGTAGTAGCTTCTTCCCGTGGTGGCCGATAAGACGTCGGAGCTGGAATCGCAGGCAAAGGAGGCGAGGCGGGCTCAGGAGATTTATTTGTTTTCCTCCAAGCCAGTATTCGCTCAGAGAGTTTAGGTGAGCTAGAGAATGTAGCGTCTGACTGTCGGCGAAGTCGGGGTCGCATCGCGGGGCTACCAGGGATCGCGATAGGGGAGGAGACTGGGGTCGATGGATTCGGCGTTGCGAGTTCTTGTGAATTACTGGCATGAGAGTATTGTGTATAGAGAAGCAATTGCGCCCGAATATCACAACTAGCGGGTGCATCCGCAGCACATCGTGAATGAGCAATGAGACCACATTCATCGCAGAGAACAGCGCTTCGTTTCACAGATTGATGACACACGCGGCATAGAACAGCTAGTAAATATCAGTGTGATGAACATTGTCAAATGTAATCAAATGTAAACACATACCGCGAGCAAAGCTTGTCTTGATAAAAGAATGCTGACGCGTTGCACCTTCTGCCGAGTCTGGAGAGATCGGTGTGATTGGAATCCCTGTATTGAACTGGGGTATCGTCGTGGAGATACTCAAAGGATTGAAGTATTGCTGCGGAGACTCTGAGGTTGGAATTGACCGCATTTCATGAGAGATGCTGCGTGGGCTGAGATCCGTGCTGAGACGTGGAGCACTATCTTTGTGGCGGAGCTCCTGTGATCTATCAGTACCCGTGCTTGCCATATGTCATTGGTCTTACCTGATGCTCATGTAGCCAAGGGTGATCGAAAAGCATCTCAGCACTCGGCCGTTTGAGAGGATCCTTCTCAAAGCATTGCCTGAGGAAATTCTTCATAGGATGACTGCAAACGTCTGGAATGGGCGGCGAGGCATCCTCCACAATGCGGAACATCACTGTATCAATGAAACCTAGTCTCAGCACGATTCCTGTTAAACACGGGTTCTTACCTGATAGACCATTGGAAATTTCATGATATGGTGGCTGACCAGTCAGCAACTCGATAGCAGTGCAACCGAGGGACCAAATATCGGAGGCCGTCGACGCTCCTTTAAGTTCGATCACCTCTGGAGCCACTGTAGATATTTATCAGACATAATACAGCAATTGTAAGGAAATTTCACTCACTCCAGTTGGGAGTCCCCGCAACGTCCTTGCGAATATCCTCAATAACCTTGGCATTTAGATTGAGAGAGACGCCAAAGTCCGAGAGCTTCACATTGCCGTTCTTGGTTGTCAGAATGTTCGCGGCCTTGAGGTCACAATGAACGACGTGAGACTTATGAAGATAGTCTAAGCCTTCCAGAATTTTGGTAACATAGCTTGCCACCAAACGTTCGTTGAGTTTTCCAAATGCTTTGAGAAGCTGTCCCAAGGAACCGTTTTCCACATACCTAATCGAGAATTGTCAGCCAATCGCCCTAGAGTTTCTCGATTAGGCGACGGAAGAATAACTCACTCCAGAACAATACTAAGAGTATCGGTGGACCTCACCATGCCTTCATATTTGACAATGCTCGGGTGAGACAAACGTTTGAGAACATCCACTTCCTTCATCAGACTGGAAATTTCATCCTCAGAAAGACCTTGAAGACTGATACGTTTAACGGCGACCATCTGCCCAGTGTTGAGATTGAGTGCACGATAAACGGCCCCGAATTGGCCGCGCCCAATACCATTCCCAATACGCTGTGAGAGTACATGTCAGTAATGTGGATAAAATGAATGAGGACCAGCGCCTTACGTAGTGCATGGGGGGCTTCCCCTCCTCCCGAACAATGAGAGGCTGCCGTATAGCGTTGAAGCTCATGGAGGACTCTCTTGACAAAGCATCGCTATTTGAGCTTACATTTACCATACTCTCGAAGCGAGACCTGCCAGGGTGCGCCCCACCGTCATCCAAGGACGTAGGCCGAGGCTTGCGTGCCCGAGTCCCTAGCGTGTCTTGTTCAGAATTATACCTGGTCCGAGGATGAACAGGTCTGACTGGTCCGCTGCCAGAAGCCCTCCGGGTCGTTCCATCAACACTGAGGTCACTGGCGCGATGCTCTTCAGCCACTGTCTCAGGGAGAGCGGCGGATCGAGACGTTGCCGAAATTCCAGATCCAGGAAGTGCGAAGTCACCGGAGGTGGACCGGGGGAATGGAACGCGCGGTAGGACTGGCGCCATATTCGTTGGCTCGATTTGGTCACTTTCCCCTGAGTGCTTCCTACCAGTGACTCGCACATCGTCTACACCATTCAGTTTAGGAACATACGATGCTCTTGGTGATACTCTCGAAGAACTCCTCCTAGGAGACAGAGCTGGCCGAAGACCACCAGTTGGTGGTGATGGTGTTGTTGACTCACGAGTTGAAGAGGGACTAGGCTGCCTGTCCCTTTCTTTACTAAGAGAGGCATTCCTTGGAATAGGCAAGAGCATAGCTGTGGTTGCCACCGTGTCAACGCTGTGTCGGTGACCATGCAGTGGCCGACGTAGGGGCAACCCTGCTTTGGGTCTGGGAGGGGATGAAGTGAGATCCACTGCTTTGAGAGGATTGTCCTCAAATGATACGCGTGGTCTTTCGAAAGATGTGCGTCTTGGTGAAGCAACTGGAGGTGAAGGAGTGGAGGTAGGGTCCAAAGAAGCCACTAAGGGTGCCAGCTCCCGAAGTGGGCGACCACGCTTGGTTCCCATTTCATCGACTTCTTCAACGTTTGACAAGTCAGCAGATGGCAATTCGCTAGATCGCCGTTCCCGCCACGGCCGAGATGGCGTGTTTTCAGAGGCAGGGGACTGTGACATGGATGCCATCCGAGCTGCTGACGCATCACGGTCATACGAACGTCGTCTGCTCGTAGTAGGCATTTCAGTGAACTGGGTCTGGTATGTAGAAGCTGGTGGTAGAGGATCATCGAGGGAGTCTGAATGACCACTTTTCGATTCTTGACGTCCACCGTTGATCGAAGCAGTCTCCGACGGTATTATCGAAGTAGCCATCGTTGTGACAGTTCTCACCGTGCCAAATCGAGTAGAGGTGCGGTTATCTAGGAGAGAAAATCCAGCCGTGGAATCTGTGAGACTGCTACTGACAGATGCCCTTGGAGAGAGGGGCGTGCGCAACGGAGACCGTGGTGGAGGCTGTGGTGCATTAGGAGCGAACGGATCGGACAGGTCAATAACACGGTCGCTCGTAGATCGTATTGGGATCTGTCTTGGAGCCGTGCTGGGAGGTGTGGGAGCTTTCCCAGACGACGAACCTGGTACAGGCGGCAGGATCGACGGAGGAGTATACCTGGTCCTCGAACTTGCCCGAGTCACCGGGGTTCGAACGGTGGAATCCAGCAGATTTGGCGATGAGAGGGAGCCGTCACGGACAGACATGTATGGACTTTGATTTCTGCCGAGGGATGGAAGTACGGGTTCGCCCAGCTTTACTAGAGCTACTATGGTTTGTGCAACTCGTGCTAAAGACTCGCTGGAGGCTTCCAACATATCATCTCGTAAAAAAAGGTCTTGCGACGAAATCCCGTAGTTAAGGGCACCGGCGAGAAACTTTGTGATATTTGACGTTTTGGTGAATCCATCTTCTTTTGGATCCGGGCGCGCCACGGTTCCTGGTCTAAACTTGTTGATGAGTCTAGCGGATGTCCATCACATCAGAAGGTATAAATTGATCGCGAAGGCAAGCTACTTACGCGCACAGCACATATCCGTCTCTCACAGCTTCGCAGAACAGTCTTCTTTCCCTCTCCTCGCCGCCGCCAAAGCCACCACCTGAACCTACGGCCGTTGCAGAGGAGCCGCCTCCGCTCTTCCCCCATATTCGTTCTAACCTGCTGAGAGCTCGGAGCCTTAACTCGACGTCTTGCCAATCGCTTTGTTTCAAGGGTGGTGGCGGTCTTGAGAGATGTTTGATAAGCAAGGTCGATGCGGTGCGGACGATTTCACGGTTAGGAGACGGCGCGGCGAGAGAGGTTGTGCTTGTGTTACGACTATGATGACCAAGGGGCGACACTCCACGATAGTAATTAGATGACGACGGTATATTAGACGTCGAAATTGAAGGAAATTGTGTTAGCCGTGGTGCAGGACTTCGGTTTCGTTGTGAGGATGGGGAGGCTGACGTTGGGCTAGACGGTAATGAAGGAGCCAGAGGCCGTGGTCTAGAGATTTGCAAAGATGTGATGGGTATTCTCTCTCCATCTCTGTTTGCAGAGGACCTAGTTGACGATCGTTGTCTACTCGAAGTAACAATCACGGCTGACGTCGGACTTTGAGACGAGTATGACTCGGAAGGCGCCGTGAATGGATTCGAAAACAAGGGAAGTACAGGTGAAGACATGCTAGCTTGCCGCAAAGAGCCCATCGCGGCTCTAGTCTCCTCTTGTAAAGTGGCCTTGTCTGTTCCTCCCGAATTGGGAACCTTCGGCTTGCGCGTAAAGGTTGCTTTAAGACCACGTTTTGTCTCTTCCTTAATCTTTTGCTTCTCCTTTGTGTTTTCCTTGTTTGGAGTCGTCACAGTTGGCTGAGCGATAACAGGTCGGGAGCTGGAGGCGTCTGCTTCACCGTTGCGCTGACGAAGGAATCCGGTGACTCTTAATGTCTCTTGATACATCTTTCTGAACGTCTTTGGCACCGCTCCATTCTGGCCCTCAGTTGAACGCGAGCGCGACGACTCGACGTCTACCGAACGGCGAGGTGCAATTGCTGTGGCCATTGCGAGCGTAAGCTCGTCAAAAGTAGGGACCAGAGACTAGGATAGACCCAAAGAGACTGGACTCGCTGCTAGGAGCGCGACGGAGGAGGAGCTAGGTTAGCGCTCGGCAGCTCAGAGTTGATCCTGCTTCTCGTGACCTACAGAGACCGCCTCATGCAGTATTGAGGATACAGGCTTGCCTGGTGGGCTAGGCGAGCCTCAGATGACGAGCAGCGCCGTTGTCGGGGGCGACAAGCGTGGCGAAAGAGAGCAGGTTGCACTTGAGTGAAATGCTGTCATTCCAATCATTGTGCCCTTAGTCGCCTCAAGGTCTGTCAATTTACCGAAGTTTGGCTCTTTAACGTCTTACAAATTCCCGTAATTGCGAAAGAATTATGAGGGAACCACTGATGGCCCTGCATATCCAACTGTCTGCAGGACATTACTGCAGCCAGGCGAGCTCGACCGATCTTATAGTTCGAGGGCCGAAAACCTTAGTGAGGGCCAGTCGCACCACTATACTAGAATCGTTCTCTCAGATCTAGGAGGTCACGTGAGACGCAACGTGTGTTCTTGCCACCCTGCTTTAAGCCACTTCCTTATTCACATATAAAATCTGATCTTATCTCGGCCTCTGCTACCCGTCCATCTTCCTTTCAAGAGTGGACTCTTCGAAGTGCGCGACTGAGATGGAACGCCGTGCTGAGCCCCCGCTTCAGTTCATGGCGTAGAGCAGAGCGCCAACTCCGACGACGGACTCACCTGATCAGGGTGACGTGCGTAAAACCTTGCACTGCGTTTCCCAATCTTCAACGGGTCAATATCGCAACTGTCAATATGCGGAAGCCACCCACCCCTCCCCAGCAACAGACACCTCTTCGGTAAATAATCCGACGTGGTTGGAGTATCCCAAAAAGTCTTCGAACATCCTGACGGCTTGTTGCAATAGGGGACGGTCATATTCGCCTGCTCTTGTCAATGCTTCGATGCACCTTTTACAGAGAATCTCATCAGAGAGTTCTCTTCACTTCCCGATGGTGGAAAACATACCAGAGAGTACCTGCAATATGGAAACGTTGATGAGTTCGCAATGACCTATCAGGGGTATGAATACCCAAGAGATGAGAACTTGCAGAGAGAAAAGAACCCTTCTTCCCCTCCAACGCCGTCGTCCGAAAGCCTCGTATCATATCTGTCGGATGAAAAGTGATGGGCCATCAGAGATGACGCAAAGAAATAGCATACCGATAGACCTATCATGATTGTGAGAACCCTGGAGTAAAAGAAGATAAAGGACGCCTACCAATGAATTGGATGCAAGTCCTCCGCGCTCGGGAGATTTCAGGATTTCCTTTAGAGTGCTCAAGAAGCGGGGATCCTGCGATGAATCAAGGAATGAGCGCACGTTCCCGTAAATGGTCATGGCGCACAGATGCAGGACAAAAGAAGACAAGTGGAGCGACCAAAACGGCACTATCCAATATATCCGGCTCGTCGTAGCTCTGAACCGGAACAATGCGTTAGAGGATGACCTGAGATATACGTTAATGGAAACAGTTTACCTGGGAGTAAATTCCACGCTTAGGGTTCCAGGCTTTCTCCTGTAGATCCTTGTTCAACGGCTGAACAAGAATGACCAGTAGCGCTCACTTGGATTTCTTCGTACAATGCATCTCGTGCATCTAACCACTTCTGCCGCCGCCCACCAAGCGGAAGTTGCCGCTTTTCGGCAAGCCGCAACCCGCGATCGATGGCGACCCTTCGCGAAGATGAGGAATTCGATGCAGTATCCACGGGACCTCAACTTCTTACCACATCATGATCTACGAAGTTGAGTAAGCAGTATTGCTGACAGGGATTACTGACCTTGGAGTACTACAAAACTTTTTAGTTGTTTATCTTTTCTAGAGCGGGAGGCTTACCGTGAAGTGCCTCTGCTTGTTCCGCACTTCCCTATTCGAGGTCACGCTCTGAAACGTTATCTTTATTCATACTCACCATATCGACCTACATAATGGGCTTCCATCTACGATAGCGATACGACGAGGAGGTGGTTACTCACAAGTCGGGCCGGTGGCAGTTCGCGATCACGTCTGCCTTGAAATTGAGCAATTAAATGCAATGGTAAGCGTTCGCTTACAATCGACACTTAGAGAATGTGAGTATCTTCTGTATGATCGATCATTCTTACTTACAGGTCTCGAACGGCCAACCACATGTCATATCCGAGAGGTCTGTTCATAAAATGAGGAGTAATTTAAAACCAATATTCCGAATCTTGTACCTTGCAAACTTCTGGCTAAGATATACGAAGTCGAGTAACTCGCCTACAACGAATTCCGTTGGCCGGTCAAGGAGGTTTTTGACTGAGTTCGTACCGTAAATATCCAACTGCAGGTGATCAGCTGCTCCGTTTCCGATGCTGAACACAGTTAGGATGACATTTTCCAGAAAAATATTAGACAGACCGGACTGGTCTGGTCCTCAATTCAGTCCCATTGCACGCGAATCCTCCAACTTACGTACCTGGAGTCCTTATGGCCCGATAAATGAGTCAACTCGATCTCCTCCATATCCTTCCCACCATGAATGGTGTACATAATTTGGAGACTAGAACGAAAAGAAAATCAGTCTAAAGTCAGCGACATCGACTATTGACCAACCTTCCGTCTGGGTTCTGCGATTGCATTGGTCAGTGAAACGAGAATGATTTACCCCTTGTACGAACCCTGTCTTGAATTCTTTTGAAAAGAAAATCCATGTACGCTGCAATTTTATAAGTTAGGGTCAGTTCTGGGCTCATTGGTGCATACCGTTTGCCTCATCAGTAAAGCCGAGCTATCAGATATTGTCATCAGCATGTGCAATTCCAGCCTGACAGCAAGTAAATACTCGAATCAGGGCGTAGAGTGTGAATGAGCTGTCTCGAACCCAGGAGTAGCTAGAGGAGATGAGGTTCTGCTTTAATTGACCAGTGAAGAAGCGCACCGATAGTCCCTTGAAAGGCAGGCATTAGGAAATTAGCTCATGTATAAGCAGCTGCTCTCACCAGTTTCTGGTACCGCCTATAAATTCGGGTAGTGAGAACGTGGGGGATGCCACAATGGCACTAGTAAGGATATAAGTCAGCCGAAGAGTGCCGAAGTGATCATTTACCCTGGTTGCATAAGTCTGTGAGTACATGAAAAGCATAGAGCATATTCGACTCACCAGTTGGTTCAAAGATGAGCAGCTTCAAAGCCAGTGCACTACGATGAACAGCCTCCCTCCAGTTTCCTACATAAGTTGAACGGCCAATCCAATTTTGCCAGAAATCGTTTGTATCCTTGAATGGATTTAGCCGGACCTCCGGGATCTTGTAACAGAGCATATACCTGGAGAAGGCCATTGACGAGTCTCTAAAATAGAATAAACACTTGCTCAGTCGAGATGAAGAGGGCTTACAGTAGTCAATACAGGGTCGTCTCTAGCTCTCAACTTGTTTGCCCCTTCAATGATGGCTCGAATGGTGTCAGTATGTGTAGGGGAAGGGCTCAGTTTGCATACATTCAATGGTCACATTATATTCTTTGGCGGTCGCGGTTCGAGGAATGCCTTGAGGAATGGGCGGGTTTTCGGGCGGTGTCCTCAGAATAAATGTGACAACTTGGCCTTCACAGAGCTCGAACTCTGCGCAAGCAGATAGCCCAAGGTGCCCCTGAGATTGCAGGTCCAATAACTCGAGCTTGATTTCTGGGACTGCAACTCCATCAAGTGAGCTTTCTACGACGTAGCGAAGATCGAGGGTGAGTGAAGCAGACGTAAAGAGAACCTTCTTTTGAGTTTCGTCTGGGATACTGTCATCGACAATGAGCTGGGAAGAGAGATTAGAGGGCATCAGCTAAGCTACAGATCCATACCTCTGTCTTATGGCGAGCACGAGCGTAGTCGAATGCTGGGGCGCATTCCATCTTGAAAGGGACTACTCCGCGCAATACCTGGGGGCAAATGTTTACCGGAGTCATCTTTGAACAGTCGTTCACATACTTCGACGCGACGAACCAGCCAAGGGAGATTCGCTTTATGGGTGCCGGGCTTGCTCTGGCGAGGTAGAAAATCTACCGACACGTGAGCCTCTGGGGTGACCTTTATGTCAACGTACCTGTGACCACGCTCACGCCATTGCTTAGAAATCTTAAAGGAGTGTCAAATTTAGAATGACTCGCTCATGAAAGACATACTTGGTTGCAAGTACCTAACGTGCCGAAAGTTAAGCAACACCACTTTGTATCAAGCTTTAATCCTTACGTTTGAGCTGGGCAGATACCTATTGATAAAACCTTTTCAGTGGTAATATTAGAGGAATGGAAAGATGAAGACCCACGCTTGCTTTGGAGTAAACCCGTTGGTTGGATTAATTGAGAAGTGGCCACCCTGTACGGCTATGAGCTTAATCCAGAAGAGTGTGTCGAGGTGACCTTATCCTTATCCAGAATCCGAGCGAAGACGGAAGGAGAATCGAAATATGGTACACAGTACGATTCAACTACGGCGCAAAGGGCGCCACTCAGCAAGAGGGCTTCATCCGATAGTAGAGAGTACAGGCTTACTGGAGCCATCTAAGCTGACCTATGATGAGTGGATCTGTCATTACGTGTCATTCACGAGTATCAAACGACGTACCAAAGCAGCAGTAGACATATTCCCTATGTCAACGAGATGTGAGCTAGAATCTCTTAGGAACGCTAGAATCAAAGCTAGCTCTGACCTATCAATGCATGGTCTGATATATCACAGCGCTCTGGACTTTCATTCTTCGTTGCTTGAGCCATTTTTGTTTTCGTTGCTGGAGGCGAAGAGTTCAACTTGTGATGGTGGCACGTATGTAAGTGGATCTTCCAGAGCTTGATCTTCGACGGCTGCCCTTGCCCGTCAGTAGACCGATCCAAGCGGGTTCGATGAGAACCCTGGCCACTTTGCCAAAGAGAATCCAGAATCATGATCATGCAGAACAAGCGTGCATCGACCATTGGCCGGCTGGAAAGTCAGGTGCAACCCAAATTACGGCGAGATGTTTCAAAACTGATAGAAGATTCGCGGTCATTTACGGTGAACTATCTAAAACCCAATGCATGACCCTCTTTTTTTGCTCATACCTGCCCCAGAGTCAGTCCCGTTCTGAGCTTCAAGAACTAGGTCAACTTATGGATGCTCTCGACAACTCTAATAAGAGATTAGAGGTCCGTGTGACTCCTAAAAAGCAGCAGAAAAGCTCTGAGATGGCTATTGAATTCTCAAGGACAATAAGCGCATAATCCAAACGTTGGCCGACCTCATGCCTCCATATGTTGCCAAAATACGCGATGTAGAGACAGAGTTTGAGGACTTTGAGCACAATTTCCCCAAGTTAGAGGAAACTGTGAAGACCCTTCAAACACGGTCGACGCAGACGAGTGACGATGTACATTATTCCCCCTTGAGAATGTTCGGTCGCTGACGCACCTTTCGTTATCAAATGTAGATTGACACGCTCCGACAGCAAGTTGGGACTCTCACAGTGGGTAATACATGTCCTTCCACTGCAATGGCTCATTCATTGGCTATAGCAACGCCAGGAGGCCTTTACGAAACTCTCCTTGTTCGTGCCTGCTCTGATAGCCCTCATAATTGTTGTTGCTTGGCACGCAATTAGCAGGTAGTCAACTTCCATTCGACCCGAGGCAAATCTGGACTCACTTTCGGGACCCATTAGTGGTATTATACCTATGTATTTTATTATATTAATTGAATGTCCCTCTTGCTCGAAACTTTCACTCCTGAGGGTATCAACGAAACTTGAACCCTGCCATCATCTTTACGCGGGACGGGAGACACTTCTAATCATGGTGGACCTCAAGGCTGGTATATTTATGCATCTCGGACGTTAAATTGAACGTCCTTCTCATTTCATAGGAGATGGAAGGTCTCTTGCAAGAGATTGTTGGTGGCAAACGGCTCTCTGCCTCCAAATTGACAAAGTTTCAAGAAATGGTTATGAAGTCTCTCAAGGTTTGTTATGCTTGCAAGCCCGTTTTTGTGTCCAACGTCTCAACGTCGAATTGCAACAGCTCGACACGAAGATCGTCACAATGCTCTATCGAACGCACAAGTCCCTACCAAAAAACCAAAAGGTTTCAAGTTTATACGTATTTGATGCACTTGCCAGGGCCGCTAAGCATCAAGCAAGCAAACACTCATTAGCCATAAAGGAGATTCCAAGCGACAAGCCAGGGAATGCCGGGACATTCTTATTCAAATTGGAAGGCATCTTGGATGGTCTGATAGAAGACATGATTAAAGTCGGTACCCCAGAAGCTATGGTAAGTATTGCCTTTGTCCGCCGTCATTGGCGGACACCACTTATCAAAGACCAAAACACTGAAATACTTCACTTTTCAGGAAAAGACACGAAAAGTACTAGATATTTGGAAAAAAGCGAACACGTTTCCTGCTGATGTATTGTCTCGATTGCTTCAGTCCGTGGATCAAGGAGGACAAGGTGCCTATTTGTCTTTTCAAATGTTCATTTCCAACGAATATTGTGCCATGTCACAATTTCATCCCATTTCTATGCTCGTTTCTAGAAAATGGCCGATCCCTTTGAGTGGCCAACCATCCCGAATTGTGAAAAGTTGCTCATGTCGTGTTTTTCTTCCCTTTTACTATACCGTTAGGTACATCGGGAGACGGTGCGAGTATTTCTACGCCACCGGTAATATCAGAGGTCCCACCAACCCAGACTTCCGAGAGCCAGACACCGGCGACATTGAATACTATATCGCCAGCGATACTGGCGCTGTTAGGATCAGCATTATCCACAGATGGGACAACTGGAAACACGTAAGTAGATTCGTTAGATAGCTATATGGATCAATAAACCAAAAATGTGCATATTTTCTTTGGCTTTTAACAGAATCCAGCCCATCGTACCCACGAACGTCTCCGCGCCTCCCCTGCCTGCCGCTACTGCCGCTCCTCCAAGCAACAACACCCTTTTGGATTCCTCACAACTTGCCCTTTTGCAGCAGTTAACGCAGCAAATACAAGGGCAAGGGGTCCCACAAACACCAATCACCAATCCATACTATGCCGTTCCACTCTTCCCAAACGACAGTAACTCCTATACGACTGGTTCTGTATATAACCCCAATCCTGACCTAACATCTGCAAGGAGATATCAAGAAGAACGAGAAGATCCACGGCGACCAAAACAGACGCGTGATCACTACGAGGCACCTTCAACAAGTTATGGACCTCGACCACCGGCTCGCGATCGATATGATCTGGAAGACGACTATCGAAGGAAGCGTTCTGGTACAGGTTCGAGTGGCCGTGATCGTGAGCAACGTCGGTGGGAAAGGCCGCCTCTACCGTCTCGGAGAGACCAACGCAGTCGTTCACGTTCACGGAGTCCACCAGCTAGAGGCGAACCACGCATCGGAAGTCCCGCCGTTCGGAGTCGGGCAATTCCAACGTTTACAAGCGAATCTGAAGCATTAAACCCGACCACTACCATTCCGTACGATTCCTCTCGTAGCACACAATCGATCCAGGTCACTGGATCGTATTCTGGTCAGGGTGGGCTAGTGGTTGTCGGGCAGGACGATGCTCTAGGTCAGAATGGTGAGACAAGTTCACCCGCTGAGGATTTGGATTCATTCGACTTAACTGGTTTCGATATGACGTCTGCCGCGAGCTGGATGCGACTTGGCGCTGCCTTCAAGGTCAGCCGCGGTAGAGACGGTTCTCAGGAGGAATTGGTCAGCACCTATATGGCTCTGCAAAGCGGGTTTCCTCCCCCAACCTTTGGGAACGGTGGGCCATCACTCCCTCCCAATGATGCCGTCTCTATGATGCAAAACCAGCGGAAAGTGCCAGGACAAGACATGTCATATGGGAACGCCCAGTCGGCCTATTGGTCGACACCTGCAAACAGGATCAACACATGGGAAACGAGAGAACAAGATGAGATGCGACGTGGTGGGCGCCACGTCGGTCACGGCAGCTACGATGACGGGATTGGTTATGCTGCTCAATCTGGTAGATGGCAGCAGAGCGACGCAGTCGTCCTCACAGGAGGAGATGATTCTTGAAAATTATACTGGACGCTATGCTTTGAACATGTTAATATTGGGTAGATTCATCGCTATGTCCAACTATACTTGTGTATTATGTTATGATGTGCCCTACCGTCAATTATGCACAATGGAGCCTCAGATTTTTCATTTCGAAAGCGTTGGCGTTTTAAGTGTCAAGGCCTTGATTGCATGAGCGGCTGCCTCTATTGTTTCGTACATCGAGGAGACCCTACTAAGGGCGCATGATGGGCTAATGGCAATAACCGAGATGCAAGGAGAGAATAAGTTGCATACTAGTGCAACTAGTGGCGACGATAGGTTCGCATTCTCGGGTTTTTTAGATCCCATATAAACAATGGTGTTTTTTGCGGGGAAAATGGAGACCGGAGAAAGTATGTTGACATGAAACGATCCAATAATGCTTCGTGATGATGGTATATGAAATGACTTGATAATTTCAAGATAAAATAGCGGGCTGTTCCTTGTTCTTTGTCGAAAACAGATCGTCTCTGGATTCAAAAGCAGGCTCCAATGGCGAATTACCCCTTAACCCTGGTTCCGAATGTGCAGTAGAGAGTGCCATACGCTGCTTGCGCTCATTGACGCGATGGATCACCTGCTGGAGCTCTTGCATAAGCTCAGTCCCAGCAATTTTTGGGTGACTCCCCGTGTGCGGGATATCGAGGACCGATTTGCTGATATTTTGGAGTTGCATGCTCTTGCGCTTGGCTTGCGCAAGCGCAATCCTCTCTTGTCGAGAGAGCGTCGACCGTTCCTTGCGGTACGACTTGACAACTGGACCGGATTCTGCCTCGAAGACCCTATCCACACCCAATGGTGGTAGGTGTAGAGCGGTTGCACCCGCTAGCAGATGAGCCGTCACGTCATCCACGATTTGACTGGATCCCCGAGATACATATGCTGGGGGAGGACTCCCAGCTCCAGCTCGAGTTGGGCTGTCTAGAGGAAAGGAATCGTCTTTGCGCTCTGGAATGACAACCGCTTGTCGATCCGAAGGTGAATAGTCGCCCTCTTGATCCGACGGAGATCCCGTCGAGTTGTCCATTACGAGAGACAACGGGCCTCGTGCTCGCTCACACTCTCGAAATGCCATCCCAAGTTCTCGCCGCAACGAATCATAGGAGGCCATTACGGTTTGGGAGGTAGATTCCAGTCCCCCAACACGACCTTCTCCTTCCAATTGCGAACTCTCTTGATGACGAAGAGCTTCGACACATTTTTCTATCTCGTCAAAAGCCCGGTTAAGAGCATCGGAGATAGCTTCTATGTGAGAAGTGAACTTCGCGAGATCGTCCGACTGTGGTGCGAACGATAATATCTCTCGTTTTTTGCGAGACGGAAGTTGTGCATGTGGTGCCAGAAGAGGAGTTGTAGTCACGGAAGGTCGAGCATCCCGTTGTCGGCTCTTATGCCACTCGTCCATCGCCTCTGACAGACGTGATGTCTCGTCTTCTAGACTGCTACTGAGAAGTCCAATGACAGATCGTACGTCCTCCCAATATAAGTCGTCCTCTTCCTCGTCAAAGCGCAGTGCAAGTAAATGGGCACATGCAAAGCGTTTACTTGACAACGCTGAGTGCAATGTCGCATCAAAAGAATTGTTCGATAGCGGGTTACGCATGCTTTGCATGGTTGTAAACTTGGAAGCGGAGCTGGGAGATGTGCGTAGGGACCGTAGAGAGCGTGGGGAGGCAAAGGAATATCGTTGTCGCGACCGATTAGTGCGTTGGATGTCTAGATCCAAAGCTCCGAACGACGTATCATCGGCCTCAACTGGGGTTCCTGGTGAGGGAAGCTGTGGCACTGGAGGTATGGGGGACCCTGGAGTACTTGGTGACCTACTAAATGACTGCTTCGATAAGGCGCCGCTCCAAGTAATCCTCTTGTCCAGTTTGGAGCTCGATATCGACTTTCGGATGGGTGTTGGTGATGCAATGGAATGATGAGTAGTTGTTGGAGAGGGAGGCGCATACATTTCGGTCATTTGAGAGAGTTCCGTGGGATTGGTCAGGGGCGAAAATAATTGTCTGACGCGGTCCGCTTGGGTGGTGATAGCCTGCAGACTGGATTGCAACGCAACACGGAGGGGTGTTTGCCACTGAATAGAGGCGCCCAGAGCGCTACAAATGTCGAATCCAAATTAAACTTGAGACAGATCAAACTTTCGGAAGGACTAACCTGGCTTCATCGCGGCGCAGTAATTCCATGGCCTCCCCGATTGCCGATTCCCATGCGGAGTCCGCTTCGACGAGATGCTGCAACACGTCGAGTGTCATACGGCTTTGGGGGATTTTGGTATCTTGTTGAGACGACAGCGGTTGGGGTAAGAACAACCCGGCAAGAAGAGCAAGAAGGGAGAGAAACCAATGACCAGTTGCGAGAGCGATTGGGGAGACAATGAAAAGTAGCAAGGCAGGGGTCGTTATTTGATGATGGACGTCTTCAGGCATGTTTGGTGTTTCGGGTTTGGAAATGTTGGAAGCGATCGTTAATGTTGGAGATAAAGTTGCGGATAATAGCGACGAGGAAATAATTATATATTTAAAGCGTTCTGCAAACTGTCTTGCAGTCGTGTAATTAGCTGGGGCCGAGAATAAGGCATCTAAAGACTGTGAGGCAGGGTGGAAGGTTTGATATCAGCAAAAATAACACGAATGGATGCGATTCCGATGTGCTGGCTACCAACTTACTTGACGGAGAGTTGGTACGAAAGAAAGGACCCATTCTGGGAGTTCGGTTTGCGACTCTTGGACCTCGAGAAACTCTGGGACCGTCCCAGGCATCAAGTCTAGTTCATTTTCTAGAGTAGGCTGTTTAGGAAGAGAGCCACGAAGAACCTTCAAATGGGGCCCACCTCGCAGATAATCGTCCAAGGGGCTATCAGCATCGAGAATAGGTTGTGCCATAAACGTTGAAATATCCTAGTTAGAGTCCCGTAGTCTTGAGGCCGTTCCAGTAAGACATGCAAAGGTGAGTGAAGTCGTGGCCGAGGACAAGGTTGCTGCCCGGATCCCTGCTCCAGAGACCTTGCCAAATGCGGCATGCGTCCAGACAATCACGAGCACAGGTTCAACATCAATTGGTTGTCAAAAAATGTTAAAATTACAGGAGCATATGGTAGCAATTCACATCAGTACGACGGCTACGGGTATCACAACAAACGGCGGCGACGACCTCTAAGCGAATTACCAACACGAGGGCGAACGAAAATCATGGAGATGTTAGCATACTATTAACCGGTTTCTTGTAGACCATACATGGGATGCGCACCAATTCTCCTCGCTTGGGGCGTCGGGACGCCTTCGTTTAAGAAGCAACCATGGGACCAGAGGCATAACCGGTTTCTGTTATGATACAATTAGCCAATAAGGCCATTGTCATCACTTTGCGCTCATAGTGTATGGAGTAGTGTCCAGGACGGCCTATACGGTGAGCGTCAAGGAGTGAGCAAGGCAGAAAGGAGCAAAGTAATACCTTCCCGCAAATGCTGCAAATACCTTTCTTGTAGGCACAACCTGATAGTGGGTAATTAAACACCTTCGAGGTCACACGCAATTGGCAAGGCTTACCATGACAGTACGAGGCACCATTCTGCGACACATTGGAGCCACAGTCTTTGCACTTCTTTGCTGCATATGGTTGAAATCGTCTCCCTTTGCTGGGACCAGTAGATTTGGGACCAATACCAGTAGATGGTCCCGCTGACGAGCCAACACCAGCGCCACGACTTCGTAAAAGAAGATTTTCGCCAATCTTTCTCTTTCCTTCTCTCGAGCTCGTTGCACTAAATGGATCTGGTGCTGCTAACTTGCTGAGTTCTAAGAACCAGTGAGTGAGCTTTGCTTTTGCCTCTGCTGACCACGGCTCGATTTCACTCACTCTTCTCGCATTTCTTGCACACCATTATCGCCTTTAGCTGTACCCAAAAATCCCAGTTGACTTCCGTGTGCAAACGGGATTGTGTTGGCTATTCCTGTCAATGGAGGGCAGTGGCCGTCGGAAGTCAACAAGTTGCCCGCGCTAAATCCAGGTCCTCGACTCAAAAACCTCTTGGACTCTACCAAAGGCCTCTTTCCCCCGTCTCTCGCTCAAAACGCCCAGCAAACAGCCGCTCTTTCAGCTAATCTCACTCTAATCTTCGTATAAAAACCATGTTCGCCAGCGCACTCGCAGCTCTCTTGTTGGCTTCGCTCGTCCGTTCCGAGCCCGTCCCTCTTGAACCAAGTGGTACGTCCGTGTTCAACGAGGGCGGCAACTGCACCATCCTCTGGTGAGTTTCATGATCACTGGGACTATTTTCAAGCTTTGAAGGCTGACCCACATGTCCTCAAGGACCCCTGACACGACCGGTGTTTGGACAACGATGAATATCGAACTCATGACTGTAAGTATCAACCAACGACCAGGAAAATAAGATGCTGAAGACCACGGTTATAGGGTGACAACTTCAACCAAGTTCACTTGAAGAGTGAGTCCCTGCCGTCCCCCCCGTCTGCCGTTTTGCATCCGTCCCTGACTTCGCCTAGCCGTCGCTACTGTTGACGGGACAGATGCCACAAACCCAAGCTTTTCTTATCCTTGCTTGTCGGTAAGTAATTTTTGTACGAACTCGACTCTCATGTCTCTAATTATTTTTTTTGCCTAGGTTACGGTATGCAATTTGGGTTTATCTGCCGTTGACAGGAGATGCTAACTGACTGTTCAAGCCGAACGCCCGAATCTATTTCTACAAATTTTCATCGCCAGCGACGTCGGACATCCTTTTCACTACACGTTTCACGATCGCGGACGCGTCGGGCAATTCCGTCTCCGCCACCCAAAGCCAAACCGCCACCAACGGTGATGTCGTAGCATATGGAACCGGTGCTCTCGAAGATCCATCTCAAGGTGACGAACCACCTGTTGTGGGGACTGCATCTGCCAGCGGTGCGACTTCGTCCCCTTCTTCCACGGGTTCCCGCTCTTCTTCATCTTCTCCAACGACCAGGACTAGCGTTTCTTCCACTGCCGTGTCTACATCACAGCCAAACGCTGGCTCGCTCACTTCTCCCTTGAGCGCCCTCACGCTCGGTGCTGTCGGTGCTTTCCTTGGCAGCCTTTTCGTTTAAAAAGGGATAAAAAATTTCGCTATAATTGGGGATCACCCGTCTCTCTGCGGACTTCACTAGTTATTATTCACCTGTGGGTAATTCCTTGGGTTTCTTGGAATCTGATGAACGGACTCGGTGCCCTGTGATGACATTCGTTATGTACACGCGACGATACTAACTATCGTGAATCTTATTGCTTGGGCGTCTTCTTTCTTTATTTCGACTGTGACGTTCTTGTAAGCCATGAGCACATTGAGACGACCGTTCCTTCTAAGAGTCTTGCTGAGCGCTTACTGGTCGATATACACCTTGGACCGTACTCCTCATATTGTCATCCCTGCTCTACCAAGAAAAAGCCCTCGTTCGCCCATTAATCTGCTCCCAATATTTGAAGTAGGTCTGAAGTTACCTCTCTCCAGCCGTTACATCGAGCCCATGAACTTTGAAGATATCCAAGAGGCGACGGGTTATGAGCAAGGTCTTGCAGCTGAGATTGCACGTCGGGAGACACAAGCACTTTTAGACGAGCTCGAGCGGAAAAAAAGAGCGAGAGCCATCGCCGTACCCACTGACGATGGTCGCGTCAAGAAAAGGCTGAGAGAGCTAGGAGAGCCGATTACTCTCTTCGGAGAGCGTGCTGCAGATCGAAGGGCGCGCTTGATTCATCTTTTGAGTCAAAAGGGAGATGATGTCCCGGATGCTATGGATGTGGATGAGGGCTCGGATGAGGAAGAGGTGAGCCACAATTCTAACTTGATGTAGTACTTTTATCAATTACTTTATATGAATATTGGTTAGGAGGAGGAGTTTTATACTCCAGGATCGTTGGATCTACTGGAAGCAAGGAGAAGAATAGCGGAGTATTCTGTCCCAAGGTAAGATCTCGGTGCAGCGAATTGTAGTTTATCTAATCGTATTCCTTGCAGAGCCCGAGCACGTGTTTCCAAACAACGCGAAGAGACCAAGATACCACTGACAAAAATCATCGAGATGAGGAGAAATCTGTTTGGCGAACTCAAGGTCAGTGTTCCCATAGCGTTCATATGAATAGCTCGAACTAAAGAACCCATAGAAGATGCAAAATATCGGTTCAGAGGTGGGAGATGAGCGCGCCATCTCACTGGTACGCTTTTCCCCTAATAGCCAGATGCTGGCAACAGGGAGCTGGTCGGGTACCGTGAAAGTTTGGAACATTCCTAAATGCACTCTTTCTTCTACTCACCAAGGTGAGTATCCAATTTATGCGGAACCTAGAAGTTGACATTGACTACGATTGGTATAGGTCATTCTGACAAAGTAGGAGGAGTTGCATGGCATCCAAGTGCTACGATATCATTATCTCCATCTGCAGCCAATTTGGTCAGTGGTGCAGCGGAGGGAAACGTCCATCTTTGGTCACTGGATAGGTACGTAACTCCTCCAAAAAAAACCTCGCCCGTTGAAATAAAACCACAGCGAAGTACCACTATCTGTTCTTCTAGGGCATAAAGCGCGTGTCGCCCGTGTTTGCTTCCATCCCTCAGGGAAGTATGTCGTATCTGCGAGTTTTGATGGTACTTGGCGGCTATGGGACGTCGAAACATCAGCAGAACTCCTGCTTCAGTCAGGACACTCGAAGGAAGTGTTTGCAGTAGCTTGCCAAATCGATGGTTCCTTGGTCGCATCAGGGTAAGTTGTCTCGCAGATTTCGAAGCGGTTCCTAAACGGTTCTTACAGTGGCTTGGACGCATTTGGACGGATCTGGGACCTTCGAACAGGTCGTACTGCAATGGTTTTAAACGGACACGTACAGCCAATTTATGCCATAGATTTCTCTCCTAACGGGTAAGACGCTCCTTTTCTCTCCGCTCTGGTTTCTCATAGTACTTGATAGCTATCAAGTGGCGACAGGGGGAGGAGATGACACAATTCGATTATGGGATATCAGGGCTCTCAAACCAATAGTGACCATCCCAGCACATCGTTCCAATGTCTCCGACCTTCGCTTCTTCCATTCGTCCAGCCCTCTATGTTCACTTGAAGGACCTGATGTCGGCGAGCAAGTTTTGACAGAGGACCAAGTTTATGAAAGGTATCGCTCAGGATTGTACCTGGCGAGTGCAGGATACGACGGTCTCGTCAAAATCTGGAGTGCGGATGACTGGCAACTTGTCAAGGCGCTGACAGCGGACTCGGAAAAGGTTATGTCAGTGGACTTATCGTCCGACGGCAAATATCTCGCTTCTGGTTCGTTCAGTAGAAGTTACCAGTTGTTTACGACAGAAGGATACAGCGGATGAATGCAATGGCAAGAGATCAGAAACTGAGTCGTGGTGCCCAATAAATAGCGATCAGATGCAAGAAAAATGCCAAAGCTCTGTGGAGGGAGATTGTCTCGAAAGGGTAAGAAAGGTGTAAATCATATCAAATAATGAAATGCTGTTATGCGGCCGCCAGGGACCTTGTCTGTTGTCATTAGATCAACCGTTTTTCCACGGACACGAGACCGTACCTTCTCCATAAATGCTGCTAGTCGCATCTGCCCAGGATTTTGTGTCTCGCTCTCCATTGATTCCAATAGCGCCCCAACGCGCTATACAGAGACGTAATATCAGCTCGGGCCTTTATGCATACGCCTTTGCTCACCTGGTCCAACCCATCTCCAGATAATCCCGTGCATAGGGATATGACTCTTTCCAACTTGCTCAATTCTGCTGCACTAGCATCCTCCACGCTCGCCTGGTGCTGCTTGAGCAGACTAGATACTCTCTCGTGCCATAATTTCGTACGCCGCAATATGACTAGAGATCTGGGCCTGTTCAATGACAGATCAAGGGCTTCTCGGATTTCCTTCTCTGAATATGGCTTTACTGATCGCTTCTGCAGGGCTTTGTGACCCCGGAATGCTGGTGGAGCGTCGCCTGAATCTGAACCTTTACCCCCAACCGCTCGGCCAGTCCAAAGGTCTGTCTCGGGTTTGTCGCTTAGGATTTCTAGCTTTGAAATGCGCTCTGAAATATGATCTGCTTCTTTTGAGCTTACTTGAAGAGTCTCGAGCTCCTTCCGCTTTTCTGCAAGAGTTCTAGTCGCTTCCCTCAGTTTGGTCTGAAGAGTCTCATATTCGGTGGATTTAATCGCTTTTTCTGAGGAGATATCCCGCTCCATAGACTCAATGAGAGTTTTCATGTCTACGAAATGTAAGGTGTCGGTCACCAGAACGGAAGAACCACTATACCATATAAGACATGTTCGCTCGGTCTATATAGAGACTCTGGTCCACGAGTTTCGTGGGAGTCACTGTCAACCAGATGGTCCTCTATGTTCTAAAACAAGTCAGTTTGCGCCGTGAATGGGACCACTTCTCTCACCTCTCCCAACAGACCATAATCTGTAGCCTTCAATCCAAACCGGTTTGGGAGGTCAAGATGCGCTCCACATGCCAATAACGTCTTTATTACGGGCCTGCACCCCAACCGGGCGGCAATGTTCAGGGCAGAATCGTCGTTCTCGTCCTGAAGATCAACCAAGGTTTCGAAACGATTTCCTTGATGCTCAGCAACCCACATGAGAATTGTCTCGAGGTAGTAGCTCGCTTCTGGAACGCGCTGTAATTCCCCTGCTACGAAGGAAATATGGTGCAAAACTGTCTTTTTGCATTCGTCGACCGTTCGTAAACTCTGACGGAGCAACTTGACCAGTGTCCCAAATGTTTGTGCCTGGTAGTGATTTGTGGTGAGGACAGCACGCATCAACGCCGTCTCTCCACCGAAATTCCCTCGATGTGCGTCAGCCCCGCGTTGAAGTAATGCGTCTACTACTGAGTTTTTGCCCAATGCAGCGGCAATATGAAGTGTTGTATGTCCTTTGTCATCCACAGCAGCATTTATATCGGCAGCACAAAGCATTGGGTCATCAGGCTGCTCAAGAAGCAGCCGGATAACCAGTTCTGGCGCATCTTTACGCACAGCGGCATATAAATGAGCTCGATTGGGGCTCTTCCTAATCGCTTCTCGAATTTGAATCCGGTTAGTAGAAGGTATTGTGCTTGGCCGTGGAATCATCTCATCCTCGGAAGGTTCCAGTGAAGTCGGGAATGGGAAAAGGGATGAGGCGGTCAGAGTGAGGGCTTTAGGATCTATGGTCATAACTGGAGACTTGAGCATATTTTCAGAAGAACCATCCACCTCCATTACCAATCCGTCAGTTGGCCCTCCATCGGTTCTTGCCTTCTTAAATGGTGGGGCGCCGTTTCCAATGGTCCTTGGGACAGGGTATATATCATCTTCCATACCATTTACCATTGTGACATCAGTGCCTTGTGAAAGCGGTGTTTCGCCTTCCCCATCATCTCGGGCCCGTTTATGAGAAGAGCCTTGACTTGTCGATTGCCTAGAGGGTGACCGAACTGGTACATAGATTGGAGGGGTTCCGGTTGCTTGAATAAATGGATGTGCCATCATAGGATGCTGTGGCATAGAAGTACCAGGAGGCAGAGGTTGAGCGGAATAGATAGGGGCAAGTCGGGGTTGGCCGCCGGGACCTGGCGTGAGCTGTTGATATGGTGAATATACAGGCGTTCCTGGAGGAAATATGGGAGGTCGTCCAGGAATCATGTTCGGTGGCATATATGGGATCATATAAGGGTGTGGAGGCCTCATGTGAGGAAATGGCATTGGTGGTAGTTGACCAGGACCTCTCAAAGGAGCACCCAGTTGCGGGGGAAGAGATCCCATAACTGCAGGGTTTGGAACATGGTCGAATAATGGAGCTAACAGGTTGGAGACCCCAAACTGGTTCGCAACTTCGCGTCCACGGTCAAGGGGGATCCTATAATAAAGATTAAGCGAACATCCATGCATGGATTAACTAAGCCCGCGGACCATGTGCCTTGATATTTTCCGTATCCACCTTGAACGATTTCATGTTTGCCTGGAAGAATCTCTTTTTCCAAAATCTTTGTACGACGACCTTTGTCTATTCCAGCGACTTTGAGAATCTGTGTTGCGTTGACATAGGAGTCTACCCGGCGGCGCATGACCGCTATGCCGCGTATCATGCATTCGAAGACCTCGTAGGGGTTAGTAGTGACTCGATCCAAGGAGTCAAGAACGCTCTCACACCAACACCACTGTATACTGCTGGATAAACGCGTGGTTGAGGAGCGACATTCATGGTGGTGGTCTTCGCCCACGTCCGATGTGGACGCTATCAAGTATGGCTGTAGCAAGCAGGCACGGTGAAATACGCGTTTGGAGGAATCTAATTCGATATAATTGTCGATGAAACCCAATACATACTGTTGATGAGCGCGTTTTCCTCCCGAACGTGTAGACTTACAACCAGCCGATGAAAAAGCCTTCAGATACGGATACCAAACCAGTAGATTCCTAGAAAAATAGAGGCCAAAAATTGTTTCTTTCGTCTTCCAGGACGTTTTTGGAAAGTCAGATGGTCGTGGTGCAGTTCAAAGATTGGGGAAGCGCACATAGTCGGGACCCACCGATATATTCAGCGTTACAGCTGGAAACTCCGGTTACACAGACAAATACATAACCTTTTCTTCTGAATGTACTCCTGATTCATGAGCTATTCCGCAGTTTCCCCGCGACCAAATTTGCAGACGAAAGTGTTCGGCAGGAGTATAGGATTTAACCAACTCATAGTAACGCGTATTCCCGCTAGTTGTTCATCCTGTTCAACGGAATCTCCGCATCCCTTTCATGCATAGTCATTAACGCGGTTTGTTTGCATCTGAAGCAGAAATGCAGGAACCCATTCCTTCCAGTACACCGGTCTACCAAGGAATCATCAGCAAGAAAGGAGATGAGCCCAACTGGTACTATTTGTCTCGCCTGAACTCAGTCTGCCTCGAGAGTGGTCAAGCTTATCATGACGTCCCAGTACTGTTTTGCACGTTGGACCTGGCGACAATGTCAACAGATCGAGAGCAAGAAGAGCAACCGCTTCTCCAATCAGATGAATATCCCCCAGTCTATGATATCATTCATCAAATTCGCGAGGTGAGCCGTGAAGCGACCTATTAATTTTGAACCACCCAACTGATAATGACACCACAGGATGTTATTGTATGTCGATTCTCTCTATCTCTTTGAGATTGAAAATGATAATTGAAATTACTCTAAAAGACTTATATCGGTATGTATGCCCCCTGCGAGATGGCACAACTCACTCTCCGGTAGATACGCCACTTAGCTATGCCGACGTGGGTGCAAAGTCCTCCAAAAGTTTAACTTATTAACACACCAGCTTCTAGCTCACCGGCGCCGAGCTTACCTATTCCTTCGTAAAGTGTGTGAAACCTCAAGTTGTCTCTTGAAGGGTTGCTAATTTTACAGGCCGCTCGAAGAGAAATATGCAAAGATGTCCAACAAGGCGACCGTCTTTTGCTTTCTCTTGAACCGTGTTCACTTCATCCATGATCAAAACTTTTCAACGGCCTCCCTTAACAAGTCACGAGCAATGCTTTGTGAAATCCTTGCAACTAGGACCATAAGACAATGGAGTGATCTGATAGAACTGGCCAATGTACTTATTACAAGTTGGCCAGTCTTCGAGGGATGTTCGCACGAGGTTTTGAACAAGGGGCGGGAGATACAAGACAATTTCGATCCCAAAGAGAAGGTCGGGAATGCCATAGAGATGGCTATTATATCAGATGCCAAGATATTTGTCAAATCCGCACCATGCCAAAAAGTCATTGATGCTATCTGGAGCGGGAAGATTGTTTACACTGCGGAGAGCACGCGATCTCTAATAAGGGATACTTACAAACTCTCTCCAATTCACTATTATGACCCCGTATGTCTTATCTTATCTGAGCGCAAAGGTTATTGACTGTGCTCTCAATATAGCGGCGTGCATCACTATTAAACCACTATAGGTTAATATCGATACTTTATTATACCTTATAACACTAAATATTGGGGTGATAGACTCAAGGTGCCAGCCATTCGCTCAATCCTAGAGTATATAAAGTAAGGCAAGTCTGGACTTGATGATATATCACTGAATTTCTGTAGCTTCTTGATACTATTTGTGCTCTTTGTCATCAATCTGGAGCTTTATGATCCCGAAGCAGTCAACTGGGCGGAAAAAATCTTCATGGTATATGCATCTGGATTCTGTTTAGAAAAGTTGGCTGCGATGCAAGAGCACGGGTTAAGAGGTGTGTTGTTTCTTGATTCATGAGACATACTCTAATGAATTTTGGTACAGTCTACATTCACGGGACCTGGGTGCGTTGCCTCCTTTCTGCTGATGTGCTGGTCTCAATTCTCTAAAGAATGGGTTCGATGTTGCCTTCAGTAAGTCTCGACCGTAGCTTTCCTCGTGTTACTTATCTTTATCAGTTTTTATATTCATACCTTATATCCTGCTGCGCCTTTTTGGGGTAGCTGAGGATCGTCAGTGGAATCAGAAATCGTCTTTCGAGTTCTAATTGTTATAACAGAACGTTGGGCCCGTCTGGCTGGAATGGATTGCCTGGCGCTTGCTGCTTGTCTTCTCTTTCCGCGGTATTATATTTCCTACTCGAAGTGCCTTGACTCATAACACCCCCAGCCTTGCCTTCGTGACTCTGAGCAATAATCTTCTAGTACTTGCGTTCCGTGCTATGTTCTCGGAATTCGCAGTACTTATGGGCATCGCCGTGTTTTGCTTCACTGGCTTCTTGTACAGTTTGTGGACGTAGGTCGTCCGTGTGTTGTTCATAACTCCGCTCACTCTTACTAGACTATCCCGGGGAAATGATGGGTATGATGATTTATACGCCATCTGCTCTGTATTAACAGGAGAGTAGCTATTCGAGCAGCGAGATTACATGGTGGCTATTGGACTTGTATTTTGGACTGGATGCCACTGGCTTCTCCCGTTCCTGTGAGTTGCTTGCCCGCAATAGCGAATTAGACTCATGTATATGTCATAGCAAACTTTCATCCTGTGTTTGGTAAGCCCGTCTCCCCAGGATAGATCGGGCCTAGCTTTAACGTGTCTTCCCAGGTCCCGTTTTAATGGTCACCTTCGCTTGTCTGAGCAACACCCTTCTACTGACAGGTAAGAGACTACTTCTACTATGAATTATCCTCCCTCTAACGTCCATAGTTCTGGTTTCGGTGAGCTCCTTGTGGTTTCTACCCTACGATTACAAATGCTAGGTAGATACTATCGCACACTTTCGCTACAATTAGTTCAGATGCCGAGGCAGAGGTGCGCCCACAAAAACATCCCTGCTATATTTTAATCTCCCCAAGGCCCGGTTTCGGCGCGCGGTTGCGACTATTGAGGGGTATGGCTCTTCTTTCGCGGCTAATTTGGAAGTAACCTTGCACATACAGAGTCAAAGCAGATGCACTCTTCTCTTATCTACCGCCTATGAATCTTCTTGCATTCGGAATCATGTTTCCTGCATCTTATATCCTGTCACCACGCTGGTTCCATAAGGTATGTTCAACCAATCGACTGGAGTCAATACTGAGATTCTTAGGTCAATGTTTTCATGATCAGGTGAACATCATAGATAAAGCACGGTATCGGGGGCTCAATCTTCTAACAGGGTCTGCGCAGCTCCTGTGCTTGCATCTATCACAGTCTATGAGCGGAACACAATACATTTACCAGGAACCACGATATATGACAAGATCTATCTTATAGCGGAAAAGGCTTTCGACAGTCTTCCTCGTAGGTTGCGACGGATGAGTAAGCCAGGTCCATCCCAAAGCCAAATCTCTCCCTGAATACATTTGGTAGCGTTTTTTGAGGGCCTCGCTGGAAACACGAGCGACATTCATACCCTTTTCCAGATCGAAGAGGAGTTAAACCAGAGCGCTCTTGATACGCGCGACGATCATTCAATCATACAGCATGGCTCCCAATCCCGACAACTAACGGTGGACAATCAACGAAAGAGGTCTGTGGCTGGTAATATTACGGTCAACGCATCCCCTCGTCACGTCAGGACGACTTCGGAGGCCTCTACAGATCATTCCCGAGGGACACGTCGCCGATCTGGCATCTTTGCGGTGGATGGCATGACCCCCGCAGTACTTCCCAGTCCCCTCGCCCAAATCTATCAGCCCATAATCCCTGTCGAGGACGAGACCGGAGAAGAAATCCCGATTGTCGGGGTTAGCACTAGTTTTGTTCCTAGACGGAGAGTTGCATCACTCTCAAGACAAAGAAGACCATCGATTGAGCCGTTTCAGCCATCCTCTGCTCCACATAGCCACCCAGCACGTCCGGGAGGACCCCCTCCAGCCGAGCATATGGTCATGTCCATTCCGCCTAGTACCCTGCGTGAGCAAGTAGAGGAAGATACTCCCCTCGTTTCTTCCCCTGGGGAGCTCGGCAACCTAACACGAAGGCTGATCGCCATGGAGGAAAGGCAACAGAGGATCGAGAATATACTCCTAGCCTTGTCCGCTGACCTTAAAGGCACAAAGAGAGTGGTGTAATTGCAATGTATGTAAAACGTCACCAGTACTTCTATCCAAATAGCAGCCGTATGCTTTGAGACTCTTGCTCGCTTAGGCCATGATATAAGTTGGACTCTTCGCTAATTTATAAAAACTGATTCCATGGATCGCACTGTCCTCTCTATTCAATCACATGTTGCTCACGGTATTTTAACCAATTTGAGAACGAAGTGTTTCCTAATAAGCCTATAGGTTATGTTGTCAGTAGTACTTGCCACCCCGGATTGGCCTCGTGATATTGAGATTACGCCTAAGGGAGGACGAGCTGCTACATTTCCCCTTCAGCTTCTTGGATGGGAAGTAGATGTTGTGAATACGGTAAAGTGGGGATACTCCTCGATTATTTGTGACAGAATAATTCAGCGATAGACAGCTTCTCGAATCATTCGGGTCAGTAACCATAGATTTGACTACTACTCTCGTGATAAATGCCAGATAGGATATCGCAGAAAACCAGGAGAAGGGAGACGGTCGACGGGGGAAGAACTGACGGCAATCTTCAAAGGGCTGGAGATGAATGGCCTCCTAAACCCTTCTCGACTATTGACAGGTATAATACACAAGCACATATTTCTTCGCTGCTTACACGCAATTATAGGATATACGCCCAATGCCGAATGCTTATCAGCCATTGCGACGTTGATCAATAAATTACGGTCTCAAAACTCCAAATTGGTGTACCTCCTGGACCGTATGTGAATTCAAGTACATTTGGACGTCCCTGAAGTTAATATAGCTGTTATTGGCGATAATGGGAGATTGTATGTGGCAGAGGACGTGATTCCCCTCTACAGGACAATGTTGTCTGCAGCGACCATTATCACTCCCAACTGGTTTGAAGTAGAGTAAGCATGTCTTCTACTTATTTCAGTGCTGCGTCTTGATTTGGCGCAGAACCCTTGTAGGCTTCAAACTGGACTCTAGGGCTACCCTTCAGCGTGCAATTTCGACTCTACATAGAGAATATGGCGTCCCCCATGTCGTTATTTCTTCCATTCCGGTTACACCTCAAAGAGCTGCATGGCTGCCAGTGTCGTTCCAAGGGACGACTTTCGACCTTGCGAAAGAAGACATCGCTTATGCGGCCGAGGGACTTCTATGTCTTTCATCTTCTCTCACAGATGATTCTGAAGAGTCGATTGTTCATGCGGCGGCCATAGCTCAGATTGCAGGTTATTACGCCGGAGTTGGCGATCTGTTCTCGGCAACTGTTCTGGGTTATTACGATCCAGATGGGGATAACGCTGAGCAAGCGGCTGCTGGTGCAACCCCATTATCTGTTGCGGTTGATAAAGCGATTAGAACGACCCACGCGATTTTGCGGAAGACTGCAAAGGCGTCCATACTGGCGCCTGGGGCGTCTGAAGACGGATTTACAGACGAAGAACTGGACGGCAAAGACGAGAACCGCCGACCCCGCCGCATGAGAGCACGGGAACTTCGTCTTGTAGGAAGTGCAGATGTTATCTTGGGAGGAGGGGAATCATTAAAAGGCACTCCACTCTGCCACTCTGCGATGACCCGGTGGAAGGATTTCTGGACGAGTTGATAGTATATTCAATACTGTTTTGAGATTACAATGACCAATAAGAATGTTGAACTTGTGCATGGGGTGTACTGATTACCACCAAACTGACAGCGTCAGAACTTGGACCTTGCGACGCTTCGACGGTTGGCTATAAAGCTACCAAATTGCTCCAAAAGGGAATCCTACATCCAAAATTTATTCAAAATTCTTGTTCAGGACCGCCAAATCTGCGATTCCGTGGACTCGCCACTTCATATTTTGCACTTCGGTCAGTTCTTTAGCAGGATTTCATCTTCTTTGCACGAACGAATGTCGAATGCCCTCCTGATGTGGGTGAAATAAGGGATATAAAAGCTGATCCAGCCTCTTTGAACCATAGCCGAAGTCTGCTCGGCAGTGACCTCCACTTATCCCCAGCCTCTTTCGACACCTCAAAGACCCCGAGCGTCTAGCCGGGTATAAAACCAAATTGTGAGTATGGGACTTCGAGAAGGGGCGTATTTCATAGCTTGCCACAGTCCTTGCCAATCACTGCGGGCACCTCGAGTAGGAGACTGAACGAACCCGAACAACCAGCAATGAAGCCGCTCACCATGGATGCACCTAGAACGATGATGCGGCAACAGCAAAACAATCCTACCGCATGGGTTTTGGACAGAACGCAACAGCAACATTTACACCCAGAATCCAGCGGTATTAATGAGCCTTCCTCCTCCTCAACGAGTTCAAATAGCCCACCCTTTACATTGGGATCGGCAGTATGTACATTCTGCGTGTTTCATTCTCTCACTCTGATGGCCGCTTGTTCATAGTCCTCACCTTTGGAATCAGCGAATGGCGCACTTACAATTCCTAATACGACTTATCCACACACAGTTGGACCCCACCGTCGACAACCTTCAGGTTCGCGTAACTCGGGCTCCTCTGATAATATATTTGGGTCAATGGCTCAATCTTCTGCTCGGACATTCGACCCTCGTCCTGGTCACCCCTATGCATTTGCAACCAGCTTCCCTCCTCACAACGTATTGCACGGCCAAGCGGCACGTCGGCGCAAGTTCTCAACACCCCTCGACGCTATGACAGAGGATCAGCGGCTGGAAGATCTATGGACGATGCACGGAGTCACAGGCTCGGCGCATTTGGGCATGGGACTGACTGATCAATTCGCAACTACCAATCTGGCAGAAGGAGATTGGATAGTGGGTATGAACGGTTCTCGACCTATGGAGGAACCATTTGACCCAACGTTCTACAACGCCACTAGTACTGACCACTTTACTGTGGGACAAAATCTGAGGGAAACCTTTGACCTTCATAACCCATTTACAGAGGGTCTTTTCTCTTTTCCTGAAAATGATCTTCTGGCCCCTCGAGATGCAGAAATGGATGTCGGTGACGAAATCCTGGAAACCAAACAAGAGGAATCACCACATTCCGATGAACAAGAGCTAATGATTAGGGGAAATTCGACAACAGACGACTCCGATGCGACAGCTGGTCCTTTGGAGTCTACGCCGATCGATGTAGAAGACGATAAAGACGGTGTAACGTCTGATCACGAACAACAAAGCGATGATAAAGCTCACGCATCAAGACCTGCTGCAAACAATTTCGTACACAAACTTCACCTCATGATCAGTGATCCTAAAGCAGCCGATTTCATCTGGTGGACAGAGCTAGGGGCGAGTTTCATCGTTTCTAGCGCAGGGGAGTTTAGTCGTGAAATTCTAGGTCAACACTTCAAGCACAATAATGTGAGGGGGAGATATACTGTTCCTTTATGGAATTTCGCTGACTTGCCCTAGTTTGCAAGTTTCGTTCGTCAACTTAATATGTATGGATTCCACAAAATCAACCGAGTACGTACCATCATATCTTATTTGTAGCGCGTCAATGACGTGTCCGACAGACTCCGCGAAATCAACGAGTTCAATCTGACGCTCAGCAATGGGAGTTTTCACACCCAAAGTTCCTTCGAGGTCGACTGGATTTGTTGGAGGATATCCGGAGGAGACCTGTGGAACCAGATCCTTCGAGCGCCCGTTCGCGCGTCGAACTCCCTTCCGAAGTTGCAGCCAAGCTTCGTGAGATGGCTACGAATCATGCTGAAGTGGTTGCAGCGCTTCAGCATGAAAGGAGACGGGTTTCACAACTGAGCGCACTTGTCAAGCTTCTATACGATCGTTTAGCCCCTACCAATTCTCGTAAGCCATCCATTTCATAGAAGCAAGCGGTTTCTTATCATTTAATAAGTTCCCGCCTTTCCTCACGAGCTATTGGAAACTGGGCCTCCTTTGCGCAAACACAAAGAAGGTGGCATGGGCATTTTAGGGGACAGTCTGGTGCGATCCAATCCCGAACCGCCTCCCAATTCTCGTGGGTCACAGGCTCTCACAGGAGCCCGTTCCAAGCGTCCACGAACAGACACGGATATTGGATCAGGTCAAACAGAGCTGGATCAGCGCAGAGGTGCTACTGACCCCACAGCGGTGGCGAATGTGAACGGCCGCAATCACAGCAGCCAAGGAAGCGCCCTAAAACAGGAGTCACTCGGTCTAGGGCGATGACGGATGATCCTCGTCTGTGAGCTGCAGTCACGTAAAATTTCGAGCTTTTCCATCGGTTCCATATACCGCTCAGGTAATCATACCGACGTCTAGCGTCAAAGAGGCCGGTTGTATTACGGAGTTGTAACCAATAATGTGATACAGAACATGGCTGATATTAATGTCGAAGCCTCTAAGAAAACCCAGTGTTTTAGGGGGGCGATGGTGCGTTTTCCCGCATCTGTGCGGCAGAAGCAGGTGATGCTAGAGGCGGGGTTACAGGCTCGAGGGATTCGCTCACTCTCAACAGAGGAGGGCCATCGTCCAAGTGATCAGAATCAATATCATCTAAACGGGAGTGATAAGCTCCGGAAGAGCGATGTTCCAACGCATCTGCACCCTCCAAGTCTGGCAACCCATCATAGTCATCTCCCCACAAGCCTGAAACTTTTTCCCGCCCAAAGGACGACCCAGGCGAGATTGCTGCATTCGACGACGACGAAGATTTACGGGAAAGACGTTTACCATAAATAGAATGATATGGAGCACCAGAAGATTCGATAAGTTCATCTCCAAAAGCATCGTGGAAGGCCGGGGGACTTGACGAAAAATTGTCGAAATCCCGTTCGGGTAATGGCCCGATAAAGTTGCCGTAAGTTTCGTTATGCTCTGGTGGCGAATGGTCAGGGGAAATCGCATGAACAGCGAAGTGGGATGAGTACACCGGCTCCGTTGATCCAATATATGAGGGATCCGCCGCTCCATTTGCATTCTCCGCAGATATTTTCTCTTCTTCTGGTAATTTGCGATATTCGGCTACCTTTTCGTGGGTTGTCCCACCTAGAGGACTTTCGCTCCGTCGTCGATAGAATAGAAGATAGGCATTAGGATTCTACGGAATGAAGTAAGATTACCAGAGCTCCAATAAACTAGAAAAATAAAAAGACATACGACAGCTTCTTTGGCTTTGCTTGAGGTCACATGAGTATCGTCGAAGTGATACCATGTATCATCCTCAAAATTCTTGGCATAAGCACGGTAATGACCACCACCAAGCCCTCCCAAATGTTCATCAACGGCGAAAAGGTCATAGATTAATGGTTTTCCGTCGTCTTCAACTCCTAGCTCCTCTGCAGACTTGCCTTCTTCGACCCACTTTTTTGCAACTAGACGTTGCTCCGCTCTCGGCGTCAAGTCAAGCCCTTCGATAGGGAAGTCAACAAACGCATCGATCTTATCGCGGAGTAAACGAGAGTTGCTAAAACGCTTCAAGTGGACCACTAGAATATCCGGCGTCTTCCATAACTCGAACTTTTTCGTGGCCTGTTGATGCTTCTTGCACCGAGGACAGTACCAGAGGTCGTCTTCTCCGAGTATCTCCTCCTTCATAAATTCGTCCAGACAGTCTTCTAGAGTAATGCCTCGCTCTTTTGTTGCCTTCTTTGCTTTTGCGGCGGCTGTATACTCAGGATGTTCGTACAACTCCCATTGGTCCCAGGGTGTATTCTCGTCCCTCTTGTACCTATTCGGGATAATTCCGAAGTAAAATTCCAGGAAATTGGAATCCCACTCGCAGAGAAGGGTGTCTTCGGAGCTGATGAGGGGTTTTTTTGTGTTATTTGAGTCGGAATCTGCGGTTGTCCATTTGAAATAATTCTTCTTTTTAGACGTCGCACGCTCGGCGAGGGTTTCTCCCGAACCGCGGAGTGGGTCGCCGTAAAAGTTGGTGAAACTGTAACCGACTCGATTTGGGGGATATACTTTGATCGTAAACAGACCCTCCTGGGGACCTAGATTGACAACTTCGTCATCCGCAGTGGTGTCGTCCTGGGGTTCTGTCTCCATAACGTCGTCCCCATCAGCGTCGGGCTTAGCTTCCGTGATATCGTGCTCTTCGAGTTCTTCGTTGTCTGAAGCATCGTCGGCTGGCTCCTTATCATCAGGAGTCGAGATCGTCACTCGCCTCTTATAAAGCTGTTCAGGTTGACTCGTCCATGGAATGTATCGCTCTATAAGTCGCGCGTAGATCGCATCTTCATTGTGGGCTTCCTCAACCGGGATTGCAACATAAAGAGGAATTCCAAAAAGATCGGGGGAATAGGTGTAGACCTTTGGACCATTGCTCGAATGATACACTGCTACCGGGATCCAAGGGGAGCTACCATCTGCGGGCGGTTGGGCGGGACAAGGCAATTCATAGATCACTATGATGTCTCGTTCCGCGATTTCACCCACAGGGTTGTGATCTTCAAAGTCCTTATAGATCTTATGCCCGAACGTTTCGACGCAAATTTGCTTTTGAAGGATCAGTCAAGGAGTATAGAGAGAGCTAGACACCAACGTTTTCGACTGGCGTTCCCATCCACTTCTTCATGAGAAGCTTAATATCTTTGATGGAGGCATCTCGAGAAAGCTGGATCGGGATCTGGCAAATAGTGAGACTCCAGTACAATCACTACGAAATGCTCTTACTCTCAAATGAGGCTTCGTAACGTCGTATGGCACCCAGTTGATAGTGTGCTCCCAAGATCGTTGAACGGGCAGAGGAAGCGTCAAGTACATAAACGGATCAAAAGTAATGGATACCTGCTCGATAGTGAGCCCAATACAGGGGGTTTCCGTAGTCAGACTTACTTTTTCGCATTCTGGACAGACCAAAGTACTCTTATACTGGCCTTGGAACAGATCAACGATGACACTGTCGTTCCGCTTTTTGTATCCGTCCCATGCTGTTATGGCGTGTTGTACAAGTTCTTTGTCACCTCCCCCATTCCAATCTGGATTCTCGACATATGGTTTCTGAAGAACTCGATTGAGATCCTCGTGAAGCCCATCTAAAAGAAAGGCCAGAAATTCCTGGGTATCATGTTGAGCATACCCACTAAACTGAGGTGCGAAGCGCTGCAGCTGTTGCTTGAATTCACGCGGAGCGAAGGCATAGCTAATTGGGTGCCATAGCTTGTCCAAGAGGTACCCAAAGGCTTCGGCAATGGCTCCTTTCATGCCAAGCGGATTAGTCGGGTTGAGTTCCTGTCGGTAAAAACCAGCTTGAGGAGACGTCAGACATGGCTACGCGTCTAGGAGGATACATACTGAGGAAATATTGAGTCAGTTCCGGTGAATGAGCCAAACACTGTAGTGCAGAGTTCATGAAGCACGTGTTTCCACTGACCAAATGGTTAGAAAGGAGTACATGGCCGCGAATTCAATGATAACACTCACAGATTGTTCAAGCCAACTTGCCCTGGATCTCTCGCCGGTTGTGTATAAGCAGAAACACGTCCGTTTTGAAAAGAAGAGCCAGAGAAAGTAGGTTTGAATGCAGCCACTGCGGTGCTTGGACTGGCGGGGCCAATCGGTTTGAAGCCACTGTTGCCACCTGTTGGCTTTATGGCGTTGTTGGCCGGCGACGAATATTTCGCCTTAAAATCTGGATTGAATACCACGGGTTTTGACTCTTCAGGAGCTGTTCTCGTTGAAGACTTTGGAATATTCAAAGATCCCATGTCGACAGTCCAGACTCCGTCATGCCGCAATTCGTAGATGACTGCATCGCCATTCTCGATCAGGGCATCATCAAGTCTCTTACTAAGCAGATCGACATCACCAAACGGCTGAGCCACATCGGTTTGAATTCTCTCCGAAGGATAGAAGGTTCCTTCGAGAGGTTCATTTTGCAGATTCGTGCCCATAACAAGCCAGAAGCGCAGATCGGCCTTGTCCAACGTGGAGAGTTGAACGATTTGGTCGATCAACTCGCCCACGGTGGCTGCTTTGGAAATTTCGATGACGGGCGTCACTCCTTGGGACGACGGTGGCGGGAGCTTTGACATGCGGAAAATATATAGTTTAAAGGGATAGACCTCCACCTTCCGGTAGTTGGAAACTCCTTCTGTTATGACCTTGCGAGGCAAGATATAATTCGCTTCGCCATACCTTCATCCGGAGAGTCAGCAAGAAATACACCATAAAACGTCTAATATAAGGGGTCCCCACCATTCTACTAAGGTATCCCATGCTTCTTTGCAAATGATCTCGTACTGAGTCTCCTCTACGAGCCGAGGCAGAAGAGCGCCTTGCTCGTCCACAAGGTCCGAGTTGTCCACTGGTCCCAAAGAAGAATCATCACCTCTATAATGGGATGGAGAGCATATGCGCTTCCATTTTTCCCACCAAGTGCTGGAAACGAGATACCAGGTGTCTCCTGCCTTCTGCGGTGTGTACTTCAACTTTGCTGTTCAGATCGCTCAGCCATTCCAGCTCTGATCGCGCCAAACGAGTTTCAAAACTTACAGATAGCTTCCCATTTATCTCTGGTCGAAATGGTTTGCGCACGCGGCATGGGAGACGGAGCTGGTAGGGGTTGAAGAACGTGCTGGATAGGCGCTTGGTTAGCTTGGGGACTGTCTTGTTGACTCATATATAAATCGATTTCATTCTCAGTAATAATGTCGGCACCTGAGGGATTCAGCTCGCTGAGAGACTTCTCCGTTGACGCGGCCCTCTTTGTTGGTGAGCTGTTGTCCTCGTTCTCACTCTCTGGTCTGGGTCTCTTACGAGAGCCATCGCTGTTGGATGAAGACATACTTGCTCTCCAGCGTGTGAGCTGCCTCTCCCTTTGGACTGGTAAGGGTCAAGTTTAATCAGTTGTCGTTCTTACGAGGGCCATTGGGGATAATGGTGCAGCGGTTTCATTCGCGCAAGCCACAACAGCGTCTACAAGCATACAGGTCAAGCGATAAGTAGAGAAGGGTCTACTAAAGGGTAGGCTTGGTTCCCTTTGTAGATGATGAGCAACCGCTAAAAGAGGAAGGTTGAAAAGACTTACAGCCTCGAACTGATAGGTAAGACCTGGACGGTGGACTCAGATGATATCCAATGGACTAGAGACATATACAGGGACGTACCACACTTGCCACAATATTGCCTGTCTTTGTGGAATGCCATGAAGACCCCGGCGCCACATTCGGCGTTCTGTAGATTAGGTTAGAGGCGCACTCGTGTTTAGAGGTAACCGTACAGGGCATTCTTTTCTTAGTCGCTTGATCTTCCCATCAGAGTCGACTTTATAGTACTTAAGAATGGCCATCTTGACCTTCTTCCTCTTGTGCTTGATCTTCTTAGGAGTGTTGTACGTCTTCTTCTTGCGCTTCTTTGCACCACCGCGGAGGCTAACGAATTCAATAGATTAGTCACCGTAATCATGTATAGATACCGATCATACCGCAGCACAAGATGAAGGGTCGACTCCTTCTGAATATTGTAGTCCGAGAGAGTTCGACCTATGGGAGTATTCAATATGAAGTTATAAAATACGGGCGGCTCTATTCACCATCTTCCAATTGCTTCCCAGCAAAGATCAAGCGTTGTTGATCGGGTGGGATACCCTCCTTGTCCTGGATTTTGCTTTTGACATTGTCGATGGTGTCCGAGGACTCAACCTCGACTGGAGCGGTGTAAGTCGTGCTTCCAAATGCTCGGCAGGATATCACATACGGGTGATGGTTTTCCCTGTGAGGCTATAGAACGGATCGCAGTTAGCAATGTCCTCGTTGGGATTCTGAGTAGACTCACGTCTATACGAAGTCAGGAAGATCGACTCTTCAGCTCCTTTATGATGCTTTTGAACGCATATGCTCACCTTGACCTACATTATGAATTGTCAGCAACATTGCGTGGCTAAGGAGAGTCAAGCCTACTGACAAAAATCTGCATATTGCCACTACCAGTGCCCTCCTTCCGTACGATTATACTCCTATTACGGTGAGGATCCAACTGAACGTCAAAAACGGTGGCCGCTAATCACAAGAGCCAGGCCTTACGCGTGGCGATTTTAGGAACAAAACGAAGAAGCTTGTCTATCCAAAGATTTGGAATCGTCAACAAGCTAAGCCGTTTAACTTGAGGTGAAATTGGTCAGGACGATCGTAGACCAAGGTGTACTGGCCAAACAAGAGCAAATACGAACGTTAGAGTTCTGGCCTTATGGCGATTTAAATAGCTATCGATTACTCGTTATTTACGCTTTTTATTGGGGATAAATTAACCATGCATCGATAAGTAGTTCATCTCCATAAAGCCCAATGTATTTCTTCCATCGGGCGGAGGAATAGTTCTCTGATGCGATACATAATTAGAGAGTATCTCATTCATCGTCCGCGAACGCGCTTTATATCCAAAATGGCAGTGGTAAAATGTGGCAAGGCTCTCTTAGAGTCTGGCAAACGCGTCTCTACTTGCCATGGCCGATATCCAAATGGAGGACGCGTTTAGCGCGTTTCCAAAATCTGAAAAGGGGAAAGGTCGACAAAATGCTCAGAATGCGCTCAACGACGATCTTCCTTGGTGAGTTATTTGTGTGGCTCTCGCCTATCAAACATCTCGATAACAATAGCGAAAAGGGTAGAGAAATACCGCCCAGTAACTCTGGATGATGTCGTATCTCATAAGGATATCACGACAACAAGTTAGTTATACTCAACTATGGAACGAGAGAGCGCCGTATTCTCATAGCTTCAAGTCGAGCAGTTCATACAGAAGAATCGTTTACCCCATTTGCTGTTCTACGGTCCTCCTGGGACGGGAAAGACGAGCACAATAATTGCAGTGGCACGGAGGCTCTATGGCACCAACTATAAGAAACAAATTCTTGAGGTATGATTCGCTCTGGCCCGGTATCTGTCCCTCTGACCATACGCAGTTGAACGCATCGGACGATAGAGGAATAGACGTCGTCCGCGATCAGATCAAAGGGTTCGCGGAGACGCGTGGAGTCTTCGCTAAAGGGTTCAAGCTCATCATTCTCGACGAAGCTGACATGATGACACAAGCCGCCCAGGCTGCCCTCCGACGTGTTATCGAACAATACACTCGAAACGTTCGGTTTTGCATCATTTGCAACTATGTCAATAAAATCATCCCTGCTATTCAAAGTCGGTGCACCCGATTTCGTTTCTCGCCTCTGCCAATTGTAGAAGTCGAGAAGAGATTGCAGACAGTTATAGAGTCCGAAGGGTAAGGAAGTACCCTCCGTCTAGGATACTGTTGACAAGTTTCTAGTGTCAAACTGACAGAGGATGGAAAAGATGCACTCCTTAAACTGTCGCGGGGGGACATGCGAAGGGCCCTCAATGTGTTACAAGCTTGCCATGCAGCCTATCCAATAACAGACGAGGAAGCTATTTATACTTGCACCGGGAATCCCCATCCGAAAGATGTTGACATGGTGGTTAATTCCATGATGTCTGAGGAGTTCGGCACCTGTTACCACTGTGCGTATCAAACGAGTCTGATCCGCTCTTGTTTGACTCAGGGGCGCTCGTATTAGTGATCAATTCCCTCAAGACCGAACGCGGTTTAGCGTTGCAGGACCTTATCGCCGGTGCATATGACAGTATCCAAGAGCTGGAAATCCCGCCTCAGTCCAGGGTCTACTTACTGGATCAGCTTTCTGTGATCGAGTACGTGTTTTGAGATTGACGTACCAGGCTCGCCTTTCTAACCGTTTAGTAGGCATCGTCTGTCGACTGGAGGGTCGGAAAAACTGCAATTAACTGCACTAATAGCTTCGTTCAAAAATGCTGTCGAACTAGCATCAACGAAATGAGGGCCCACCAGTCTCTGTATTTCTCCTGCCTTGCTCTGAACTGCCATTCCGTCTCCGCCGTTTAATATTGCGTGTGTGTGAGCTACTGGCTCCATCTGATCCAGCCCCCTGGACTCAGCCCGCTGGTCGTCGCGTTTCACCGGTGATAACGCCAACGGCTGCGCCCGTTGTCCTGACGTGTCAATCGCAGTAAACTTTTTACGGGGTGTAGTTAGAGCGACGCGGCGGTGTAACGCCAACATATATATGTGGCATCTGGCTTATAAGGCATAGATTTGCATCCTGCTCGCCTCTACTCTAACACACCCACAACATCCCTTACTTTCTGCCATGCAGCGAACATACCAATACTCTTCTCTTTTTACTGCCGGGCTTTTGGCTCCTCGTATGAGCATTCCAGAGTCCCTGCAAGCCACAGAATCGACCAGACAAGATGCATCTTCGTCTACTCTTCCTCCACCAAGACCTAATGACTCAAAGGGTACACCTGAGCCAATTATGGTCACCATTCCGACCCAGACATCGAGCTATCGACGGGCAAGCCACCGTCGACGATCTAGTGTAACTCTGCAACTATCCCCAATCATTGCACACAGAGCACCCTTCAAGGAGGTGCAAGAGGCGAGAGAACGGGCGAATCGCCACTTGGGAAGCTCGCCAGTGCTGACAATAAAGCCGTCCTCGATGGCGATGGCGGTGTACCAGCCTATGAGCGGATGTAATCGCGTAGAGACCAACAGCGCCTCCCGGAATCAAGACTCCAATGACCATAAGAGGATATTATTCCGGAAATCTGCATCATCGATCAACCTGAGAGGGTGAGCACATCTTGTTCGCTGGTTGGCTTTGCTGAGGACTGTACTGACTTTGCTCATCGAAATGTTAGGTACTCGGCCAATTCAAAACCGAAACCTCCACCGACTGCATCTCTCCCTGCACTACCAACCGAGGGATATATGGATATTTCGACAACAGCCTCCTCATCGCTCTAAACAAAGAGACCGGCCACCATATATTATCATTCATTGCCCCATCTCAGGGGAATGGACAGTCCTCTGATTAAGCTATCTTATTCTCCTCTTTGAGAATATCTATATGGCTCTGCAACCACCATCTAATCATATCTCAGAGTTGATTTGTGCCGCTGCAGTTGTAACTTATCTTTTTTGTACATTACGGACAGTTAGCATCTAGATCACTTGTAGAGGTGAAACTAATTAAATGGCAGCCTTTTGTTCTTTCTCCCAACTCGAGCCTGTCTCCGATGAAGTTGGTGAGGGACCGATGTGGCTTGCTTCCTGCCACTTTTGGCCACCCCTATGTCGCGCACGCCGCCATCGCTCGAATACTTGGTGATCTGGAATAGAACTCTTCAACCAGCTGAGAATGTCTCCAAGGATGACGACGATGCCCAGGAAGAAGCCCATATACTGTTCTATACCTGCCGACCTGGAGGAGTGAAGCGAGACAAAATGTTGCGCCAAGTTGGACTCGCCAAAGCGTTGATAAGCTTCTCAGAGTAGGTACATGAATAATTTCCCTATCGTATGAGGTAAACAAACAGTGCAATGACTGATTTGTCTATTAGGACTTTTACGAATGACAATAGTGAGGCCTGTGAGATGGTACGCTCTGCAAGAACAAGACTGGTCATGGTATCTCCAGAGAAAGAATACTGGATTAATGCTGTGAGTTGAATCCCTCTCGGCATCGTTGCCAGCATCTAAGACGCTCCTCGACAGTGCGTCAACGTTGCATATACGGAGACGAAGAGCAAGGAAGGAGTCGTTAAGAAGGAATACGACGAGGCATCCGTTCATGATTCTGTTCTTAGGACAGTCGTCCTGAGAGGATATCACGAGTTCAAGGCGAGTTGTTCACTTATCGAACACCCAGGTATATGTCCACGTTTCGTCTCTCCCATTTATCGTAATGCATTTAAAAGGAACCTTTCTTACCTATTTGGTTAGCTCCTCTATGGTCCTTTCTCTCGCCTTCTTTCCAAGGGCCGTGCCTCACTTGAAAAGCACCTAGAGAAATTCTTCACAATATGGGCCTGGAAATGGGATCTGGAACAACCAACAACATTTATATCTCACATAGGTACATATTCACCACCTCTTTCATTCACTCCCGACTCATCGAGCATTGAAGGTGTACCACTCTCTCCCTATAACAAGTATATCGCTCCCTTACTCGAAGATGTCAAACCTTTGCTACCGGAGTCGACACCCATAATTCTTCTAACGTCCTCAGATGTGCTCGCTGCTTCTCCTCCGCCGTCTTCATCATCTTGGAACATCCTTCCCTCGCATCTAATGCATCATGTACCACCATACGATCCACCAACTCCGTCTTCATCTTTAGATACAACTTCTGATACCCAAGGGACCATTGTCAAGAGACCTTCAAAGCGGCAGTCTGGTTTAATAAGCCCAGGGAGTATGGATGCTGTTGTGCGTACACAAGGAATGGGGGCAAACGCAACTGCGACACTCTTACACTCGATGCCTAATATGAAGAAATTAGCCGGATATTTCACCTTTAGTGGGAGGAGTAGTCCAGCCCTAGGTGTGCCTAGTGCGCAATCGGTATTAGCACCCCCCCGTACAGGATCCGCTGCAAGTACTGCTACGAAGAGCGCAAATTCGGCAGATGATACTAGCGGCCGTGATACTCCTTCCAAAGTGGATGATGGCGAAGGGCAAACGCTGTCCATGCCAACGCCATCGCATCCAGTGGTAGACCAAAAGTCGTTAGAAGAAGCAATAGGGTCCAGTAGCTCCGCTCCTTCTTCAATCGGCGCCAATCCTATCCATGATGTTCCTACCAGCGCTTCGACATCAGCCGTGACTACAAATGAGGCGGAAGGAAAGGAAGATGGTGGTGCTTCTGGACCTAAAGAGGAAGAAACACCTTCCGCCTCTTCGCAGGTCCCATTTGTTTCTCCGACATTGGGTTATCTCAGTGGCGCGGCTGAAGGACTGATGAGTGTATTCAGCCATCCGACCTCTGTATTCCATGGAAGAGAGAGCATGAAACCTGCTACTTCCATTGGAGATGCAAAAGAGAACACAGAAGGTGTCGTTGGTCATACTATTCCGGTTGCAGATGCTGAGGACAGTGGGAAACATGACGGCCAAGATGTCAATCAACCCACTGTGGAGATAATTGACGTTGATGCCGACGTTCAAGGGGAAGAGACCAAAACGGAGAGGTCAGACTCGCCGGGAGACCGGGGGAGAAATCACACGACGCCCGCTCAGCGATCCCTTCAAAAGGTGCTCTCTCGCTCGGTCTCACGTGCTTCCCTCCGTCCATCTCCCGCGGATAACTCCGCCGAAGGAAGCAAGGACGTTCCAGTGAATGCTCAAGGAAGTCAAGGACAAGACGGGCAGGAGCTACAACCGACTGTCGTGGAGCAGCAAAAGAATAACACAAATGAAGATGCTCAGTCCTTGAACGCTGAATCAACTTCAAGTCCAAAGACAACTCCATCTTCTCCACCCGACGCATTCTTTGTTCCTCTAACGGTATATTTAGAAGATGAAGACACAAAGGAACTCACATTACGCAGAGTATATCACATATCGGTATGTTCAGACGTATTCTGTTCATTTTCCGCGATTCCTGCTGACATCTTCGGCTGCAGGTGGAAGGTTTAATGCTCGCTCTGGTCCTGAATTCGAGTCCGTCTCGTTCGTCAATTCGATCCCCTGATACTCCCGTTACCACCCACTCTCCAAATACGCTCGCTTTACCTAGTCAGTTCCTCGCCTCTTCTCCATCGAGACGGATTGCTTCATTGGGCGGTATCGACGTCATCGAGGGATTGGGATATCCTGCGTATGTAGACCTTCCTCGAGGGATCGAGTATCCGATTATCGAAATCTTGAAAAAGGCGAGAGGGTTGTTGAACAAGTGGCAGACCGAAGTCGAACGGAATTACACCCGACAGGGGCATAATACTGGAGCGAAATCGACGAGCATTAGCTCGTTTTATGGTCTGTTCGGCGGAAGTAGTGGGAGCAGCGGTGGCTCAGGCCTCTCATCAGCGGGGAGCCACGGGTCACTCAATTCATCGATATCTACCTTGACATCACAAGCTCAAGGGATGAGACACTTTGCAGTTGCAAACGGAGACGAGCATGATGGAGAAAACCCGATAGCCTTGGCGAGTCTTGGATTCACTAGCACCGCTGGATGGTTGTTCGAAGGACGGTCGGTCTTGCAGTACGTAATCGGGTCTCGTGGTTTGCTATGAAATGTCGTATCGCTGACTCCGTTTATTATCCTTTGATCACAGGCGCGACGAGACGATTATCGAGCAGTTTTCGAGAACGACGACTTCGCAGAGCTGGTATATTTCAAAGCGAATAACTCCTTTGTCGAAACAAAGACGTCCTACGTTCGATGGAGGAAAGGAGGGAGAAGATGACGAAGCTGGGACAAGGAGAGAGGTGCATATGGAAATTGGACGAAAGGAAGCGAGCCTCGTGGATGTAGACAATGACTTGGTTTCGATGTTGCGAAAGTTGGAAGCGATGAAGTATTGAAGTATTTTCCCTTGCCGCTGCCCTTACCCTTGCCCTTGCCCTTCTACCGAGCGCTTAGATTTCCTTCCCTCTTCCGGCCGTTTTCTTGGTTTCTATTTACTGCTGCCTGTGAAAACGAAAGAAGAGGTGATTATACTGCGCTCCGGAGGGTGACTAGGATAGTGCCTAGTCGTGCCGTGTTGCCTTGTTGGAATACAGAGGCTGCGCTGAGCCATTATTCGACTCAATTGTTAATTGTAGACATTGCTCCACTCCCACAGATAGATTCTAGATCTATTGAGTTATTGTCGAAAGTCCGCAGTGATTTGTCGCTCGTGTCTGCAAATGGCAAGTCGCGGCCGCAGCTAAACGGACAAGAAGCACGCAGGGCGAATGCCGGCACTCGAATGGGGGATGAAGAGGCCGCGGGCACAGCGTCTCTGGCTTAGTCAGAGTTATCAGACCGATGTAATGAGCGGGGTTAATGAATCAGCTTACATATGACCTTACGTGGATGTCGAAAACGACATAAAAGGGCAGCTATCCAAAGTACCCTTCTCGGTCCTCATCCCAATCGTCCCAGTCGCATATTCCAGTTATCGATTGAACATTCGCATCACATCCAGTTCTTCAGAATGTCTTCGTCGTCGTCTTCGTCCAAGCAATTCATCGTCGCTCTCCCTGCTCTAGAGTCATCCTCGAGCCAAAACAACGCTCCAAGTAACAAGAAATCAAGCTCCATGGGACTGAAGAGCATCTTTGCGTCCAAACATCAGAGCACCGACTCTGCCTCCTCATCGAGCTCCTCGTTACCCTTGCATAACGCTCGTCAGTCAAAGCCTCAATCGGGTTCAAAGCCTAAAGATTCAAAATTGCCATTGTATCACAAACCTGGTGCGCCGATACCAGGAGCTCGCATGAGCTTCGTGTGAGAGGGAAATGGCAGGCAGTAGGCCAGTTTGATACGTTATTCTCAGACGCTGCTCACAAGGTCAGAAACCTCCTCCATAATATGGTTATCAGATTGCTCACAGTGACCATAGTAGCACCCTATTACATTTCCAAGAATCCTTTCCAAAGACTGCCACTTTCAGCTCTGCATCCTGCATGAATCCGTTCATCTCTCGTTGACTGTCTTTCTCTGCTGTTTATGATAAATGTACCCTTGTACAAACATATTGTGTGCAAATGGAACATATTTGAAGCGTCCCCTATATAATCTCGAAGAGAACGAAAGCTCCGAAATTTCGAACGACGAGCGCTACAGAATTTGGACCCGGCCGTGACCTGATTGCATGTTTCGGAGAGCATAAATCACTGGACTCACATCGCATTATTTAACATCATGAACGATTCTTCATCTACCAGTAAGTCTGAAATTCGATTGGGAACCCTCCGGACGTCCTTGGGGAAATTCTGTTCCACTAATAACATTCCGTGTGGATAGATTCAAAGCCAGATCTAGATCCCACAGTCAATCTCGTTGCAGGAACAGTTGCTGGTGAGCATATTTCTATCATTTTGGGTGGATTGTCGTCTGACCTCCTCCTGTGATAGGATTGTCGGTCCGTCGGACTCTTTGCCCCCGCGTCTGATAAGACTCACAATTTTTTTATCTAATCAAGGGTCTTATTATCGGATTTCCCTTTGACACCGGTGAGTAAAGAGACCAGCCAAATCATTACGGACACACCTAATGCCGTATCCACGCTGGCAGTGAAAACACGATTTCAGGACATCAGGACGGCTGGTCGCTATGCCGGCACTTCAGATGCGTTTAAGACTATAATCAAGGAAGAAGGCGTATCTGGCATGTTTAAAGGCATTCAGGCTCCAATGGTCAGTTTGGTATCCTCTTGAATTATGGCAATATTTGACCCCCCCTTTCGGCCATTCCTGGATTTAGCTCGGATGTGCAGTCCTCAGTGGCCTCGTGTTTGGAGCCTATGGTTATCTTCTTCAAGTACAATTGCAGCCACATCAAAGGGAGCCGAATCTCCTACAGACATATATAGCCGGTTTAGGAAGTGGCGTCGTGTCGAGCTTCATCACGACCCCTTCAGAAACGGTTAAAATACGTCAGCAAATCACTGTGCATACCAAGCCCCCAAGCGCATGGCAGATAGCGCAGCAAATCTATCGAGAGAAGGGGACCCGTGGTCTGTTCCGTGGCTACACGCCTACTGCTATCCGTGAATCAGGTTATGGTGTTTATTTCCTTACTGTGAGTATACCACTTCTTTCCTCGTTCTCTCCAGGAGCCTACACTTACACTTTATTCATGGACGGTAGTACGAAGCTATCACCCGATACTTCAGAACGCCTAGACAATCTGGTGGGGGAGCAGACGCTCCACTCCTAACAGTACCGTGGTATGGTGTATTAATTGCTGGAGGAATTGCTGGACCGATGAGCTGGATATTCACCTTCCCGAGTGATGTCGTCAAGACCCGCATGCAAGCTTTACCTGTAGAACCAGCCATATCCCATTCTTCCTCATCTTCTTCTATCTCGACTGCTAAACCACCTCGTTTGGCATCGTCCAAGGCACTCTTTTCGTCTGCATCCGGCGGTCAAACGGTCGATACGATGGTCGCGAGCGTCATGAATGGGACCACGGTACGAGGGGCCAGTCAATCAGTCTCAGTATTTCGCGAGTTGAACACGTGGGAGACAGTAGTAGATTGCTATCGACGGGAGGGACCACGGATATTTTGGGCCGGGTTGACACCTACGCTAATTCGTGCTGTTCCCGTAAATATTGTCACATTTGGAGCATTCGAGGTCGCCGTCAGTTTACTTACGAATGGCAAGTAATGGTCGCATTCATTTGCAGCCCATTCTCGTCGGGGAGCATAGAGAGAGAGATCCAATCATGTTCGTGTAGTATATATAGAGATTCGGAATTCTGTTACATAGACGATATTATTATATTTTCTCACTAGTAATAACATTTCGATTTGTGAACTATTCTCGGGAAGTTGATCGCGCTTCTGCGCAGTTTGAATTTCGACCACGTCAATCCCAAAAGTATAACTCGTAGACTGGGTGATTGGAACCCAGTGAAGGTCACTAAATCTCAACAATCATTCTAAAAGGTCACAGCATTTCGAACGCTGCTGAAGCCAAACCCGTGCTAGTCTAGCCAACAGCAGCGATGGCTACGCTGGCCTATCCACCGCCGCCTCTCTCTCCCTCTGCAGTCAAGAATACTGCATCGTTCATTCGTATCGTAACTCTCAGTGCCATTGCTGGTGCTGCTATTGCCTCGCGTCTCTTCGCTGTCATCAACTTTGAAAGTATCATTCATGAATTGTCAGTTTCGCCTCCGTTTCCCTCGTCCTTGTTATACATCTCTGGCTAACGATTCTCGTATTTGTTTTGACACAGTGATCCATGGTTCAATTAGTACGTCGTCACTCCTTGTCTTTCCCTGTAGGAATCAGAATTCGCTGACGGAAATAGTCGAGCAACTCGCGTGCTGGCAGCAAAAGGATTTTATGTATGTCCTCTAAGCTCGGTCTTTTTGAGGAGAACCTATTGTTTAATCGTCGTCATGATAGGAATTTTGGAATTGGTTCGATCCAACGGCTTGGTACCCGTTGGGCAGAGTCGTTGGAGGAACAATCTTCCCAGGACTTATGGCCACTTCCGGCGTCATTTACAATGCTTTACGCGCTATTCATCTTCCGGTTGATATAAGAAACGTCTGCGTGATGTTGGCGCCGGCCTTCAGTGGTTTGACCGCATTCGCGACATATTTGTGCGTGCCTCCTACTCCTGCTCCCTTGCTATTTCAGGAGACTGATATATTGGTTTGGAAACTCAGATTCACGCGCGAGATGAAGGACGAATCCGCTGGTTTACTTGCAGCAATCCTCATCGGTATTGCACCAGGTTACATCTCCCGCTCTGTCGCGGGTTCATACGACAACGAAGCAATCGCTATCTTCCTTCTCATGTTCACATTCTACCTATGGATTAAGGCACTCAAACAAGGATCTGCCTTCTTCGGTACTCTGGCCGCTCTGTTCTATTTCTACATGGTCGCTGCCTGGGGAGGATATGTCTTTATCACCAACATGATTCCACTGCACGCTCTCGTCTTGGTCTTCATGGGTCGATTCTCCAGTCGGTTGTACGTTGCCTACTCGTCTTGGTACGCGATTGGCACCCTTGCATCGATGCAGGTCCCCTTCGTCGGCTTCCAACCTGTCACAACGTCAGAGCATATGGCAGCTTTGGGTGTTTTTGGGTTACTGCAACTCGTCGCATTCACAGAGCTTGTACGATCCCACGTTAGCTCGAAGCAGTTCCAAACGCTCCTGAGGATGGCCGCCGGGACGATCGGAGTCCTTGGATTCATTGCCGTTGTCGTACTTACCATGAAGGGATGGATTGCTCCTTGGACAGGTCGATTCTACTCGTTATGGGATACCGGATACGCAAAGAAGTGAGTTGGCCAATACGCCTGATCATATGTTAACTTATTATGTTTCCACAGGCATATCCCCATCATTGCATCAGTTTCGGAACATCAACCCACTGCTTGGCCCGCCTTCTTCGCCGATCTGCACATCTTAATCTTCATCTTCCCCGTCGGCGTGATACTCTGCTTCCAAGCACTTCGAGATGAGCACGTGTTTGTGATCATTTACGCGATCATGGCCAGCTATTTCGCAGGAGTGATGGTGCGTTTGATGCTCACGTTGACTCCCGTCGTTTGCGTGTCGGCCGCCATTGCAATCTCCACTCTTCTGGACACTTATATCGACCCAGTGGAGCCAGTGGACCCAGAGAACCCCACTGCCCCTACGTCCGCTACTCCTGCCACTTCAACCGAGCACCCCGCGACTCCAGTGACACCTAGGTCGACAGCGGCGAGGACTACCGGTGTATTTGGAATCGATACGCGCCTCGCTGTCGTGTTCAATACGTTCTTCCTGTTACTCATCTTTGTGGTTCATTGTACATGGACGACCTCGCACGCCTATTCGTCTCCTTCGGTCGTGTTGGCGTCGCGAGGACCTGATGGCAGCTCGTCTGTAATCGATGATTTCCGAGAGGCTTACTATTGGTTGAGGCAGAATACGCCACAGGATGCGGTCGTGATGAGCTGGTGGGATTACGGGTACCAGATTGCCGGAATGGCGGACCGTCCGACGTTGGTGGACAATAATACCTGGAACAATAGTGAGTCTTTGAATTCGCCATCCTTTGGGTAAGCATGTTGCTGACAATAATCTAATAGCTCACATTGCTACCGTTGGCAAAGCGTTTGCTTCGTCGGAAGAAGTGGCTTATCCATTACTGAAGAAGCACGACGTGTCTTACGTCCTAGTCTTACTCGGATCGCTCATTCAATATTCTGGGGACGATCTCAACAAGTTTTTGTGGATGATCCGTATCGCGTCTGGCGTCTGGCCGGATGAAGTCAAAGAGGCAGACTTTTTCACTTCTAGGGGCGAATTCAAAGTGGACGACCAAGCGACGAAGACGATGAGTGAGAGTTTGATGTACAAGATGTCATATTATCGGTGAGCGCCGTTCTATTCGTTTGAAATTTCTTCGTCCGTACTCATCTGTCAACTATTTCTAGGTTCAATGAGCTGTTCCCTCCAGGACAAGCAGCGGACCGTGTACGGAATCAAAAACTTCCGACAGTGGGGCCGACCTTGGACTACTTTGGTATGTCTCTTCCTGGACTGTGTAGGGGAAAATGCTGACTCGGGTGTAGATGAAGCGTTTACATCTGAAAACTGGATCGTTCGTATCTATGCAGTAAGGAAGGATGACGAACTTGGGAGGGACCACAAGACGGCCAATGCGTTTGACGCCGGGAAGAAGCGAAAGAAAGGACGGATAGCGAAACGTCGATTTGCATTGGAGTAGGGAGTGAAGGGGGTTATACTACTACTACTGACAGCGGTGGTGATTTGGATATCATATTCCTGATTTGTGTATTTGACGAGCGAGCCATCGATCTTTGAAATTACCAGCTTGTCACTCGCCACTGGTGGACTACGAAATGTAAAGATTGAGGGTCTACTGAAGTATGGAAACTGAACCGGAGTAACTGGGAGCATTGTGTCGATGAGAGGGTAACATTACGTGGGGGATCGGCTACGTAAGGTTTGAATTCGAGGTTTTGCAAAATGATTATGATTAGAAGCCAGAAGTAAGAGATAAGCTGCCTCGCAGGTTCGTAAAACGGCAACGGGCGGCGAGAACATGGCAAATGCAACCAGAACGAGAGTCTAGACTTAGGGCTGTTCTCCAAGGTCCAGACTGACTCTGTGAACCGTTGGGCACTATGAAAAGCGGCCGGTCGAACGAGCAAACAACGGTTTCAAGGATGTTGAAACGACCACTTGGTATCTTCTCGTCCCAGCGTGCAAAGGGCAGGTTACTGAGCGATGACTTTGTCGATATCCACATAGAACAACTCGCAGATCATCAGGCTCTCTTAGATGGTGCTAAACAATCAAAAAAGCGTAAGATTTCCTCTGAAGAGGTCGACGTGGACGACGTGGACGATGTGGACGACGTGGCCGTGGCCGAACAGATCCACTCGTCTTCTCAGGCGATTGGAATCGCCCATCGTCGGCAGCAACAGCAACAGCAGCCTGAAACGACGAAATCGACCGGTTTAGAGGATTTGGAAGACATAAAGGACGTCTTTGCCAGCGCAGTTGACGCATACGAAGGTAATTGGGCCAAATCTTCGGGAAAGTTGGCCCCCTCACTAACGGCGAGCACGTGGACACTTGACATGTACTTTTCACCCATCCCTTGCACGTTTTCTACATAGCCGAGGAGCTAGAGGAAGCCGTCGAACTCTTGCGAAGGGTCGTTCACGAGTCAAATCTCCTCTTAAAACAATATCCAGTCAGTCTACCCCTTTTGCTAATACCAAACCTCAGCAGTCTCTAACCTTTCGTTGCTAGGATTTGACGGCCCTGTTTTCGGATGGATCGCCTGATGGAAGGGGGCGCTCGCCTCTATCCAATGGGAGTGATCCAATCAGAACGTCTGATGGACCCAGCATCATTCAATATCTATATGGAACCTCACTCTTATTATTGGGGAGGATACTCGAAGTTTATCCCGATCTAGCAAAAGATGGGGAGCCGACAAACACCCCAGCCTTTTACCTTGCAGCACTGGATGCGCTTGAGGATGGGGAGAACGCGTCTCGGTCTATGATTGATGCCGTATTCTGCAAAGGAGACTGGAAGCTCGCTTATAATATCGGTATTTCTGATCTTGTTAAATCCCCTACTCGCCCAGTATTAAACGTATTCTGTTTTGTTTCATTAGGCCGGACATTGGTCTCTTTGACGGACGAGAAAGTGCGACGTCTTTCACAGCCCGCCCACACTACAACCACACTCGTCAATTTCCAAGATGAACTGTGGCCAAAAGAGTCCTCATTCGCGCGTGCGGTTTCAAAACGACCACCATTGATTCGAAGAGTCACTCTCCCAGGTTCAACGCCACATGAAATGCTCACATCTGCCTGTGACCAATTCTCGAGGGGTATGTAACAATACTCCGTAATCGTCTTCGTATTTGCCTGAACACTGAGATTATTCGTTGGACAGCGATGCTTCATATGCCACATTACAAACGACATCGACAGTACCCTGGGGATCGATATACACCAAGTGTAGACCTAGAACCTCCTCGGATGTTTTCTCATCCAGTCTATGCACCACCGACAATGCCAGGACTCGGCATCAAATCTCGTACACTCGTCCAAACCGTTCGTCCTCGGGTGCTATTCACTATCGCTAGTGAGGTACTGAGTATTGCGGACCGTATGCCTGCAGCTTCAGAAAGACAAGATTGGGCCAAATGGGCGGACGATGTCTTCCTTCAGATGGATATGGAGGCAAATATGGCAACGGGGACACCGACAATACCATCGTCTATGGAAGATTGGAGATTGCCGATTGCAACTGGCAGAGGGAGGTGTTGGCTTATCATCGGTGCCTCCAAATTCGAAACAATTGAGGCTGAATTGGAAGAGGGAGGGAACGACGTCTTGAATTCGGAAAAGGCAGAAGATGTACGAGCGGCTCTACTTAAAGGTATGCTAGGAAGTCTCTCCTCTCCCCCCCCTCCGGTCCGTGATTGACGAATGAATGAATAGCGATCGATTTCCTGACAAAGGCACAAACCCCTGAACTCACGGGTCCAACGAGCATACAAGATCCATTTGGCACAGATTTCGCTCCATTGTTAGGAGAAGCATTCGTCACTCTCGCGGCACTTGCTCCAGAAGGACCAATCAAGGACCAATTCCTCGCACGGGCGAGTGCGCTAGGTATCGATGTCGATGAGAGCAATGAGACAATGTCCGATCTGAAGTCATAGCACTTTCGATCTTCTTTTTTTGGGCCCCCACGGAGTCGGCTCGACGTCTTTTGCAAAAAATAATAATGGTACAACTCCCCACCGAAGAGCACGATGAGGAAAAAGAATGGAGACGACGTGACACGAAATGGAATAATGAATATAATCTAATAGTATTTAACCTCACCATCCTCTAGTATACCCGCCTTTCCCCCACTTCTCCTGCAAAAACGCCAGCATCCATTCATACAACTCCCTATATGCCCCTCGTCTTTGTATGCCATGATCACTATATGAAGTTAGTTTCAAGCTAATAATATTCCTGTCATTCAGAGGATACTCACCTGTCAGTGAACATGCGGAAGCGGAATCTCCGGATTTGCGCAGTGGTAAACATATCCAATAGATGTGCAGAGTTTGCAAAGTGTACTAGACGAATATTAGCCATCTGTGGTTCATTGCAGACTAAAGAGTTGCCACCATTATCATCGCCCGAACCTGTCCTTAAAGGTAAGACCAATTAACAACACATGAGATAGTACGACGAACCATGCGCGAGCAAGAAATCCACATGTTTGAACCCTTCGACCTTCGCCACCGAGGCGTTCACGTATCCCTCGGGATTGTTTTGGGGTGTGCCCATGTATCTTTCCGTGTAGACAGAATCTGTTACAATATTAGGACGTGCATAACCCACAGTTGCATAACATACCATACAGACGCCAGCTTGTGACGGGTGCTACAGCCATGGCGAGGCTGTGAACTCCCGCATTGGCTTCCACGACCTTGGAGCTCATAAATCCTCCATAAGACTATATAAAACGTCAGCTCCAATTTCCGTTACTAAATGATGGGTACAAACCCATCCCCAAATCCCGATCCGTCGTGAATCAACGTATCGCTTCGATTTCCAGTGTTTGGCGGCATTGATCTGATCTTGCACCTCATGCTCTCCCAAATTGTTTCGAACCGGATTTCGAAGTTTCCGTCCTTTAAACCCGGTACCCCGTCCATCAACCACCACCACAATGTACTTCATCGAGCACGCAAGATAATGGTGCCAATCTCGGTCCCATTGTAACGAGACCATCTGGGACGCTGGCCCTCCATACCTAAAAGGAAAAGTCAGTCACAGTCAAGGTAAACGGCTGCCTCCATACACTCTGAAGAGCACCGCGTATTTGGTACGCCCAGTTTCGTCCATTGAAGGGGGTCTTATTTCCATAGTGTTGAGCTCTGCTATTCTTCAACTTCACCCGATGCATAGACTAGGAAGTTTCATACCGTATCCATCACTCATGATGGTGGACCGCACTATAGACGGCATTTGGAATCGATCCGAGGTCTCTATAAGATCTTTGTTATCGGTCAATGTATAATGGAAGTCTAGTGATTTATCAGTAACTGTCAAGGTATCGATTTCATCCATGCCCACCAGGTTTGTCTATTTGCACAATCTTTTGCCACGGAACGTTAGGGCCAGCGTAGTTCAGGACGTAGAATCCGTTCTTGGGGGAGAAGTTTGCAGAATAATAAGCAGGTTGTTGATCATCGGTAAGTGCTGTGGGAGGTTCCGGCTCATGATTAGCTGCATTGAGGTCTGGAAGTTTGGCGGCATATACATGTCGTTCTATCGACGATGGCGCCGCCGCGACAAAATACCTTTGGGATTTCCTCAGTCAGATGAAAATAACAGAAAATTTACACATACACCAGTTTCTTGCTATAATCTATCCCAAGGATTTTGCTCGTTACTTCCCAGGATCCCTTCGTGAGCCAGATGGGGGTCTTAGAGTCGGTGGGGCTGAACAGTGCGATATGATTGAAACCCTCCTTGTTGGGGATGACATCAAGATACGCAGTAGCACGTCCGGAATCTTCACTAAGGGGGTAGATCCTCTGAGACTAACAGATGTTAGGTTAAGTACTAAACCAGATTGGAAATTGACTTACAGAATCAATCCACCCCGCATCCCCCTCCTCACCCTCCTTTCCCAATCGTCTGACGACTTTGCCTTTATGCGTCGGGTGTGATGTATCGAAGAGAATTACGCCCCCTGCATCCCCTGATCGGTTAACCTCCTTGATAATCAGGGTGTCATCATTGATCCATGCGACTTCTTGTATAATGCTATCAGTTTCAGGCCTCTGGTCGTCCCACGACAGCTGCCAAGTGTGTCCTTTGGCATTCGCCCCACCAGCCGCTTCCAAGTAGCCGTCAAGGTCGAAAAGATGCACGGTGACCAGTGGATTATTGTAGCCGGGTTTGGGGTATTTCATTGTCACTTGTCTAGGATACGGGACGACCGTGTCGGCGTCATCAGTTGGATTGTAGATGGGGTAGGTGAAGTCGTTGACATCCGTCTCATCAAAACGGAGAAACGAGACCTTGGAGCCTTTGCTGCTCCACCATAGAGCGAAGTTTGAGCTATAAACTTCCTCTTCATACACCCAGTCTGGAATAGCGTGGAAGATCGTGCTATTCCCTCCCTCTGTGATGCGAACGGGATCATTGCCGGGCCTATGGTTCTGGCATTAAGATCATTGCGCATAAAAAAGAAGTACATCGACTTACGACGGGACCACGTATAGATCGTTATCCGAGACGAATGCGACAGCGTTTCGAGTGGGGGCCCAGGTCGCATAGGTGACTACGGGAGGATCCGAAGGTGTTACTAAGGGTTTTGTTGTTCCATGCTCAAGGTCATGGACGTAATAATTTCCAAACGAAGAATGTCGCCATCCCTTAGACAAAGTTAGCACATCATTAGGTGCTGATAAATTGGCCATACCTTAACACGGTCAGTTTGGAAGAGTATGAATTTGGCATCAGGTGAAAGTTTCCACTGGTTCCATACCAGCGGTCGGCCACGTTCCTATCGCAAATGTTAGAAACGAGCAACATCCTCTGTTCATGACCCACATCCGTCACTGCCGAGCGTTTCACCAAAGATGTTGTTTTATTGATTTTTAGATCAACGAGCAAGATTTCTCCGAATTGGTCGATCGAAAAGACGCCATCGCCCGCTAGAATAATTCTTAGCTGCGGTCGTAGTACACAGTTATGAAGGTATACCTTCCGGGACCCAATGCACAGACTTTGTTTCGGGCCAAAATGTTCCGTTAAATACGTGGTCCATTTCGATATGCCTCCGGCCTTTGATTTTGAATTTCGCACCATTGTAAGAACGGGCTGCTACTACACCCAAGAGTATTGCACAAGTTATTATTGCTACTAGGGCCCAAATGAAGTATCTTAAAACGGTTGGACGCTGGAATTACGACCGTTGTTAGCGACACGCAGCTCTAACAGCAGCGACAGCTCAAGTTAGGCTGACCGTATCCTCTGTATCATGAAGCCCAGCTAGTTCTTCTTCGTCATGATCTATAGTGGGATATTTTGTCTCGTCCTCCTCCTCTTCGTCGTCGGAGCTTGAATTACTTCGTCGAGGAGCCTGGTAATGATTGCGATTGTAATAGTCAGGTCCTCGAGAAGACTGAGGACCGTATCTTGAGGCATCATCTACTTGGGATAGAGGCGTATACACTGGGTCTGCCATCCTGGCAGAGGTGAAGGTGTGCCAATGGGCGCTCCAAGCACAGCTAAGAACTTTGTCTCTTCTACTACCTATGTTCAGTGGCCTTGGTAACTTGTTGTTTTATTTTCATGTAGCGTAGCTTACGTAAATGTCATTTGTAGCATGCTTTAGTCCTACCGTTGAGAGAGAAACAAGAGAGCTCTGGAGTATGTTCGATATTTGTAACGCTGGACATCACACACCGAATTTGACTCTTCTCAGAGAGGTATGGTGGAAGGATAGCTTCTTCCATTAACGAGCTCGAAGGAGTTCAATGGTTCTTTGCGGCTTTGGGAGACTGCGATTGGATTCGAAGACTAACTGAGCATGGTGTTACGGTTCGCGGACAATACCAAAGGTAGAACTATTCACTCAAGATGATTTTGAATCTTCCCCAAAGGTCCATGAACAGTCTTGGATTGTCGATTCACTAAAGAGTGGTTTCACGAGCTTACCTTCCTTATACGCGTTACACTGTGGGCCTCTCCTTGGACCCAATGGATCATGGTTAAATGTCATTAGGGCAAGGCGGATCTATCTTTCTTCTGGCACTCGCCTCGGTAGAGCACCATCTCGATCGAAGGGGTTACCGTACTCTAGCACGGCCTAATCAGCAAAGCTCAGAAAGTACTTCCGAGGACGAAATAGAGAGAACACTGGTGGAGAATGCGACTAACAGCGTCTTTGAGGATAAGAAGGTTCCAACGCATGACCCAAAGGCGCAACCGTACTCGTCCTCCATATGACTGTTTAACGAAAAATGACAGAATCACAGGCTATCCGTGTTCAATTACTTAAAAAGAGGAGCTGAGCAGGTTCCGGTCGTTACCCTTGATGCTCTCCTCCAATGTACACCTCCCTCTCTCCATTGCGCACGATTCGAAGCTGGCAGTTCCATGGACGACAAGCCATTTCGTGCTAGGAGAATAAATCTGGGTGGGCCTATTTTGAGGTTGTGAATGTTGATACCTAGATCCCAGTGTCTGTCGCTAGATCAGGAGGCAATAAAGCCGTGAAGGAAGCGCTCTCCACTACTGTCGATGTGCTGTCTGTGGTGAGTCTCGAGCTCGTTGCACAGTGATTTCAAGCTCAGAGTGGGTCACAAGAGACGATAGGGTACAAAATTAAGAAGGGCGATCCCATTAATTTGGAGTGTCTGAAACGGAAACTGCATATATATCGGGGTATTGGTACACGGAAATAATGAAGTACATTGAATTCAGGCGAGACTGCGGGCTCTGAACCTCCATGGAAAACCAAATGTAAGATGTGGATGGTTATATTCGCATTTAGTCGTCACCCCGCCCAATATACCGAAGATTGTCGACGTCCGAGCCACTTCGTCTACCTTGGGCTAAGGAACGACGTTTTCTAACCTCTTGCAACGCTACAGTCATCACGTCCTTGGTAGCGTTGATTTCGTGCCAGTTGTTAGCCAAACGTTGGGCGCGGTTGAGGAATATTATTGTCTGGACGATAGACTTAAAGCTTTTCCTACACGAGTTTGTAGGGGCCTCATCGAGCGCCGCGATTTTGGCTAATATGGGCTGATTCCTGCAACGCGATCAGTCGCAGCCTTCACGAATGATCCCAATACATACCCTGCTTGCAACCTGGACAATAGGAGTAATAGGTATTCCTTCTGGTATACCAATTGCTGACGGAAAGTATTCTCTCGTGTGTATTTGCTCTTGAGATAGCCAATCTGAAGCATGAGGCCTTTGCACTCTCGGTTGTGCTGCACTTTTAACCGAGATAGAGTTCCCTCGTCACTTCAAAAACGGTCAATGGCTTTCGATATAGTTTAGCTTTTGCTTACCCCGATGTGCAAACGTGGTCCTCCTTCAGATGCTGAGTCGCAAAGCGTTGTTCTTCAAGCTGCTTCTCAACTGTATGTAGTTGTGCTCTGAGCTGGTTCTGAATGCGTCCTGACCTGACGGCCTCTTCTCGTAGACGATTCTCTGAGCTTTCTTTGCTCGTCCGAAGAGCAGCCAGGTCTTGATGGAAGTACTCCGCATCTGCTTTGAGACGCATGACCTGCGCCTCTAATCCCTCTACCGCAACAGAGAGCTCGCCCTCCCCTGCCCTTTGGCGGCGTTGTGAGTCTAATTCTTCCTCCTTCCATGCAATTTCTCGTCTAAGGTCATCTATCTCGGCAATTTGAACATCAAGCTGATGGCGACGGTCGTCATGAAGCGACTGAATGTCGACAAGTTCTTTCCTCAGCTTGCTGACTTTATCGGATGCTGAAGCATGGCGTTGTTGAAGTGCTGAATGTGAATCAGCAAGTTTGTCACGCTCTTGGCGTAGTTGGTCGATAAGTGCTTGATTTTGGGCCACCTTATTTTGCAAATGACGCGACTTTGACTCCGCAATTGCATTCGCTGCATAGTATGAGCAACTATTGTGTTCTGGGGCACGGTACCTACCACGTAGATCTGCCTCTAAGGCATAGTTCTCTTGCTTGCAGCAGCGAAGTTGCTCTTGGACTGTCTCCAAATCCTGCACGTAGTGTGAATACAAGTCCTCTCCCCCGGTACAGATAACCTACAGCTTGAGCACGTTGTAACTCGGATGCAATGCCGTCTTTGTCGTTTATCATTCTGTTTCGCTCCTTTGTAATTGCCTTCAGGCGCGTGCGCTCGCTTTGAAGTTGCGTTTCAAGCTCCGAGATGGATTTCCTGGCTTGGTCCAGTTCCTAGAATGAAAAGTCAGAGACGAGTAAAGACCGTTTTCAGTTTCCCATTTACTCACAGACAAGACCATTTTTTGGGTGTCCTGGTCCTTTTGTGCTTGGCCCAATTCTTGATCTAGACGGTTTGCAGCGCCTTGAAGATATTCCCGTTCCCCTTCCAGACGCATCTTCTCATGTAACCACTCTTGCTTCATCTTTTCTAGCTGCTGTAGGGCCTTCTTCATGCCATCATTGGAGGTCGTATCTCCAGTTCCGGTCGCATCGATAGAGCTATCATATATTGATTAACGAACAGTGAACAGTAGTGAAGAACGCGGGCTGACCTTTGATCCCCAAGTCCGAGGACACTTTGGAGCTCAATAGTATCCCCGCAGTTATGACAAGCAACGCCTTTCAGAGCCCGGCGAGCTCGTCTATTTTCTCTTCTCTCCAGACGCTTAACTTCGCCTTGTAAAAATTCGACCCGGCTCTCAGCACCAACCAACTTGTTTGTGAGACCAAGGACACCGCGACCGTATTCTTCGAGTTTGTCAATTTTGTCATCGACATTTTCGTTAGCATGAGCCAGTTCTCGCTCCAACATCGATATTTGACGAAGGTACGGTGATTCTTCAGGGTGGTGTGTAGTCTGCAGCCAAGAAAGCTGTATCCAAAATAATGAGCAGTGAAAAAGAGCTACCGGAGTGGAGCGGATCTCACCTCTGTCAGAGGGCCTCCAGGAGTTTTAGGAACTCTCAAAGAAGGCAGATTTCGGACGTTAGGCGTCAATCCAGGATCAAGAATGGACGCATTACGACCTAAAGGTGTACCAATGTTGGCTCCGTCTGAACCTTTGGATAATAGCACACGAAGGGTCCGAATTCGCTCTTCTAGTTCGGAATTCTCACGTTGCATTGCATCTATCTTTGCACTCTGCGCTTCTGCAAGAGCCTTGCGTGCAGGGGAATCAGCGAGAAGATGCTGAAGACGACCGATTTCTCGATGGGCATCGTCAAGTTCCTTCTCCAGAGCCTCGATGTCATCTGCAGTTCCAGGGATTGAAATAGCTGAAGCGACGGGATGAATCGACACAGCAGTGTTTGTAGATGCCCGCGCTGACGGAGCACCCACCGATGACACAAGCCGCAATCGTTGAACCTCCCTTCTCAAAGACGATATTTCCTCCTGATCTTGCATTGCCTTTGTATCTCCAGTCTCGAGGGCCTCCTCCATTTGCCGCGACGTCTTCTCTATTCGCTCATAACGCACTTCAAGTACGTTAATACGTTCTCTGAGGACCTCGACATCCACTTTGGCACTTTCTGCTTCCGTCTGAGCTGCAAGAAGCTCCTCCTGAGTTTCTGCCAACTCTGCAAGGAGTCCTTCCGCCCTCTCGTTCGACTCTTGCAACTCGCTTTCCAACTCATGAAGCCTCTCCTGACTTTCCCCGCCAAATTCATCCATCTGGTCCCTTAGAGCGGAGAGGCGAGCATCAGAGGCCTGCTTCTCAATCCTGAGCTCTTCGAACGCCCCATCTACGCCCTTCAATTCCTCTTCCAGTGCTTCACAACGTTCAGATGATATTCGAAGCTCTTCCTCGAGGAAAGCAACTCTCTCAATGGCTTCCTTGAACTCTTCGTTGTCAGCTGACGCGGTACCAGAGCCGGTCGGACTGCCTATGATATTTCGTTTCGGAGAGCGGATAGATGCCGTCATTTTAGCGAGCGCGAGTTCGGCGCGATGGGCCCTAGCTTCAGCAGCCTCCCTCGAGTCTTCAGCACGGCGCACTTTGACCAGGGCCTGTTCCTTCTCGTGCTCTGACTCTTCCAACTGCTTCTCCAACTGTGCGACGACTTGGTTAACATCTTCCTCGACAGACTTTACACGCTCCGAGAACTTTAGCTTCTCCGTCTCCTTCTCTTCTTTCTCTCTCTCTAATTGATCTTGAAGGTCCTTCACCATGGACTCTAGTGCATCTATCTCCAGGGCCCTAGTGCTTTCATCCACTTCTGTAATAGTAGGCTGACCTGCCTGTAAGCGTTTGAGCTGTGCTGTAAGCTGCTCGTTCTCCTCCACGAGTCTGCGGTTCAGTCCATTTAAATAGGTGTTGAGCTTGGTAGCATTAAAGCGTCCAACAGCTCTTGCCCCTGTGACATGGTCGAATGAGCTATTGACGCGTGGGTGGTGAACCGTTAGGTCGTGTGATGAGGCCGTAGACACAAAGGATTCGTTGACAGCTGGCTTTGGGGTTATAGCTAAGAGGGGGGTCTGTAGTTTGATTTCCTTCTGAGGTGTTTGAACAAAGCGTAACGGTGTATGCATACTGAGACGGGGACGCGGTTTCGCACCAGAGTGAATAACATCTAGGAGGAAAGAACGCTTTCTCGCTTGGGGTGTCGCATGAGGGTCTATGTGGCTAGTGGTATTGCTTCCGTCTTGAGTGTCATTTGGTTGTTGGAATTGTTCACTGTAATCTTCAGCTTTGAGACTAGTCTGAAGTATTGATACAGTGTGTTTTGATAGCTGGCCCTTAGATTCATTGGCAGGTGAATGTTGAATGGACTGTTCCCGAATACTGGTTGAAAGGCGCTTGGACGCGTTTGAAATGTTCAACGGAGCGTTAATTGGTGGCGTATTGTCTGGGGATGTTGAAACAAGGGAGGCCGAGCGCGTCAACGATGGTGTTCTGACCCCTCGAGGCGTAATGTTGTTGACAGTTGGCTCTCGTCTGGCGGGCTATAACATATTAGCATATGCCGAAATAATAAGCAAATGATCATTACTGTTAGGTGAGAGCTCAGATTAGCAGAATAATCCACTGGGAGTTTCTCGCCGTCGTCTTCACTTAGAATGGACTGGTGCGTGATAGGCTGAATGTCGCTAAACTCGAAACTCTCGTGTACCTCCGCGAATCGAACAGTTGTAGAACGTTTTACTGAGAATGACGCGCTGTGGTTGGGTTGGAGTGGTTTGAGCGGCAGGGAGTCTTCTTCAACATCGTCGTTGTCATCAATTCCGGGTAAAGAAGGTAGAGATGGGACAGATAGATCGTCTGCGGCCTGGATTCTCCGCCAGACGCGCGACGGAGTTTCCAACACGGGCATCGAAATAGGTCGACGCGTTCAAAGGTTACCTTCACCACGGGTCACCCATCATCGACCAGATCTTGGACCTAACCACGTCGAAAATATGGCTATTTGGGATCCGATACTCCTCATTTCACAAATCGTGGCAATGCAGTCGCTCCATTATCTAACGTTGGCCATTCTTCTACCTCCAGCGATTTCGATCTTTGCATCCAAAAGCGCCGTCGCTTTCCATGGAGGTCCAGCAAACGTGAATTTTATCATGTCCTGGCACCCATTTTCTGGAAAGTCGCCGATTCCCCCAGACGTCGAAATCGATGGTATTTACAGTGGCGGGGTTCGCTTGGCCACGTCTGCGATCATCAACCCCCACGAATTGAAGAATTTCAGCTGTAGGTGGATTATCGCAGCTGCGTGGTTAGTCGCGTCTCTCGCTGAGTACGTGTTTTCGTGTGCTGGCGTGTGCTAGAGCTCACAGAACGGCAATTTTTGTTATTTTTAAGCGTTTATTATCTCTATACATTCATTAGAAAGCCGCGACTTATTCTAGATTTCGCCCTGACGCTCCTTTTCAACCATGTCATTTTGACCACCTACTATTCGGCCTCGTTTCCTACTTCAATCTTCTTCTGGATCACCCTTACCCTCTCAGCAATCATTATTATTCTCTTGGCAGAGCAGTTGTGCGTTCGCCGTGAGCTCAGTCAAGATTTCCGACCTGTGACCGCCGAGGATTTCGATGAAGAACATTCGGAACCCGCAGATGATCTCGACGAGGTAGAGCTGACCTCATTGTCTCGATGACCCAAAGCTGCATCATGGAGAAGAGTAACCGGCCCTTCTTTCCGAAACGATAACAAGCTGTCCTCCTCCTTTTCCACATCCCCAAGAAAAGCAGCCCTTATGATCGAAACGATGACCCTGCTTGTTTCCCCGTTCTGCGGCAAGGACGTTTCACATTTCACTTTCAACGGCCGAAGACGTTGTGCTTTGTGATATTTACAAGCCAGCGCGACCTCCAAACTCGATGCCATTCAAGGTATTGGATGGGATCTACAGAACGGTAATCCCGAGTTTGTCGTAGCCGGCTAGCCTCGTGGCAGGAAAGTGCCCCTCGACTGACGTACTAAGGCGGACGTCGATACCACGCTTTCGCTCCTGTTCGTTGCTCCCGTCCCAAGTCCAAGGAGGAGAACGTTATGCGAGTCACGGCAATTCGACGGGTGTCGTACCGTTGGTGCAGGGCACGATGGAAGAAAGGCCTTTTGTGGCTTCTGCGGGTGTAGGTAGGAAGGAGGGGGACCTTATCACACGGTTGGTTAGCCATGGGCGCGGCTGTCAGTATAAAAGGTGGTTCGTTTTGGCACCGTTTCGATTTCCCTTCTTTCCACCCTTTCATATCCGCCTCACCCGTAAACGGAAAAAGTCACTTGCCGTCTCCTCCGCTACCAATGGAAACTCTTAGCAAAGTATTCTCTCCGTTGTCCATGGGCACATCCGCCGTACAAGATACGGTGGTCAGTACTCGTTCATACCATTCCCCCATTATATTTATGCCGTATTTACTCGAATGTCGCTCTCATACATTTTCTTCTCCATCTCTTTTAGAAACTCGTCGTTATCGGCGGCACTGTCGAAACTGCGCGTAGAGTGAGCAGCTCTGCTTGGTCGAGCTTCATAGATTGTAAGTACCTGTGCCTCCCGAGCGAATAATGGGTCCAAACCTTTTGCTTCTTTGGAACCAGTCTCGTAATAAAAATAAAAAGTTCTAGTTGTCGGGCTTGAGACCGTCTGTTGCAAGTAACTTGCCTCGAGAATGAAGGTTGCCCTCCATGTAGTGTCGTCTTTCTTCTCCGTTCCCTGCGAGCGTGTCGTTGAAGCTGATCAACGCTGACTGTTTTACCTCCGTCTAGCATTCTTTCTTACTGCTCACTTCAGTCATGACGACGTGTAAGTGATCCTCGAATTGTCTGTGCCGCGCATCTGCTGACTTCTTCGTTTCTGCCGTTCCTCATACATTCCTCCCTCCGACCCTTGATTCTTTCGCATCCAGCCCTTACGGTATGGTTGATCCTTCCCCTTTAGAGCTAGCGTACCGATCACATACCCCCCTTTTGCTTTTCAATTGTCATTGGAAATGTTTTAGACTGGTACGCTGACTTGGTTTCGGTGTATTAATTTCGAGGCCACTGACTCCCCTAACAGGCTTATGCATTGGCTCTCGAAGCAACCCGCATTTGGAAAGAGCCGCGAATTTGAAATCACCACTCGCTCCGTAGGCAAAAATTCACTGGATACCACGACTGGGGATCTCGACGAAGAAGAGGAAGACAGCGAGCAATTCTCTCATGGTAAGCGTCTTCTTAGAATCCATTGTGAAATTCAAGCTTATGATCGTGCAGGACGCAGAAAGAAGAAAGTTGTGTTCATGCCCTGTCATGGTACGTCTTCAGTTACTTCTCGGGGTCGCCTCAGGTCGTCCAATGTCTTCCAGATACAACGCACACGATTTATTATGGGGGTCACTTGTTGCGGGTAGGCCCTTCGATGCGACGCAGAAGTCCTGTTCTGACCTGTTCTGTGGCATTAGGTCACTAGGTCAAAGGTGCGATAGACGTTTGATCGTCGTGTTCGAAGGATTTACCGAATCACCCAGCGCAATTCTGACTATGGAAGCACCCAAGAGCTCAAGATCAGCGTTGTAGCACGCTCCAACGATGTGATCAAGAGGCTGGTTCTGGAAGCAAAGAAGCTATATGAAGCCGACGCTGAACACCGCATCCACATTTATCTCGCCGATCAGTAAGAGATCCCGGAGCACCAATAGAGTTCTATGCTAATCTCGTTGTAGTTACGGCTATTGGCGATATAACGGATCTCGGCAAAAACGACCTTTGTCCTCGATCGTCCTTGAGCCAGGCGTCAAAGATATGATTGTTGCGGATTGCAAGGATTTCCTTCGCTCAGAGGATGTAAGTCCCTCCATGAAACTTTATATTGGATCCTGTCTGACATGTGAATAGTGGTATGCTGAACGTGGCATGTACGTTTCTACTGTGTACGCAATAGTATTTCCGATGCTAGGCTAATCCTCTATGCAGCCCGTACCGCAGAGGATACCTCCTTTAGTACGTTCTTTATTCCTCCTATCCAGGGTTCGTCTAACGGTTTGCTAGCGGTGTGCCAGGGTGTGTTCTCTACATCACCTAGATGTCTCAAGCCACTCACATCCAGCTTTACATAGCTCTGGCAAAACCAGTCTAATCCATGCGCTCGCCGGTGAACTCGGTCTGGATATCTATGTCGTCAGTTTGAGTGCAAAGGGAATGAACGATACCATGTTGATGAACCTGATGGGTCGAATTCCTCAACGGTAAGCCAATATATTGCACCTTTGGTAAATTTTATCTGATTACGGGGCTGCGCAGATGCATCCTTCTTCTTGAGGTGATTCAGGCCGTTCGTTCGAAGACTTCAACTTAATCTTTTCCCTAGGATCTTGATGCTGCATTCACTCGTTCTGTCACCCGTGACTCCACTTCCACAGGCGTACCGACTACCACGAAGACGACGTCCTCTAGTTTGTTGACCACCACCACCGAAAACGATGGGAATAGTCTCAGTTTGAGTGGACTCCTCAATGCTCTCGGTAAGTAATAAGCTATCGGGCACATCATTACTGGTCTAATTGGTTTTCAGATGGAGTTGCAGCAAGCGAAGGTCGTCTCCTGTTTGCGACCACTAATCACATCGACCGCCTTGATGAAGCACTCCGTCGTCCTGGTGCGTAATGGCTGTCGAATTTACTGGAAATTATCTCATCCGTGATATAGGTCGGATGGATGTCTGGATCAACTTCAAGCACGCGACCAAATATCAGGCAGAGGGTATTTTCAAATGCTTCTTCCCATCCTCTGACACCACGCCTGCAACTACCGAAAGCGAGAGCACCGACGCTCCGAAGAACAAGCGGAAGCATTATGCTAGTATGCCAGTTCTCTCTGCTGAGGAGCTGGCTACACTCGCCAAGCAATTTGCGGACAAAATCCCTGAGAACGAACTTAGCGTACGTAGAGCATATACAAACCCTCACGTTATGGCACCTCTAACGGTGATTCTTAGGTCGCTTCATTGCAAGGATATTTGCTCAAGAACAAGGCAAGCCTCTTCCTCCTAGTATACCAAACTTCTCTTACCGTGTAATTCAGTCGAGACCGAGGGAATGCGTCGAGGAAGTTACTGAGTGGATCCGTACCGAACGAGAAACCCGCGAGCGATTGAAGAAAGAAAAAGAAGAGGTGCGCACGTTGCATTATCTGATGCCTTGGGGCTCATATCCTCCATAGAAGGAAGCAAAGGAGAAGGCAGAGGCCGAACTTGCAAAGCAAAAGAAAGAGGTAATGGCTTCCCTGATGCTTATATTGCAAAAATTAACCGCTTTGATAGAGCGCTACCGCAGAAGGCGACGAAAAGGAGAGTAAGAAGTCGTCGACGAAGAAATCAAAATCTGCTCGTATAGCTGATACAGGAAAGGAAGAAACCTCTACGACGACGCCCACTAAAGCAATTGAGATCGTCTCTGAAGTGAAGCCGACCGAGCTTGTTGCAACTTCTTCAGTCTCAGCCATTGATGCGATCGAAAAAGAAGACCTCGTCATACTTTCAGCGATAACGACGTCTCTTCCTTCAAGTTCAAATGATACAGAGTCCTCTGAGTCCGGAAGCAGCTCCGATGAAGAACAAACGGATACGACTACCAACAAAAACGAAGATTCCAAATGACATTGGGTCATCGATCAGAGTGCAAAGTAGAAAGATTCGATGGCCCGATCGGGATCAAGGATAAAAAAAACGAGCTACTAAAGCTTTACAGGCTTGTAGGAAGCTGGTAACAGCACACTTGAGCTTTGAACTTAGTGCACGTCAAGATTTTGGCAAGTTATTCGCTTTTTCAAGTCATATGCATAGCATAATCATCACAATTGACTGTAGTATACGTTGCTGTGTCAATAGGACTCTCATTTATACAAAGATAGATCCGCTTTTGCGCATGAGGGAGTCGGGGGCAAAAATATAGAGCATCGCATGTGACCTAAAGTTTGGCTCTGACGAGGGTTGCATTGCGGGTGAGAATTCCGGCAGCCTCGGTGATCATCTGGTCGACAATCTCCTGAGCAGGTAGAACATCCTTGATCAACCCGGCGACTGCGCCAGTCAGCCATGGCCGCGTGGACAAGGAGATTTCGGGACGCTTCTCTAGTTCCCGTTCATGAGGGATGATGCCTTGCGACGTCAGTTGCTTGATCTCATCGCTACGGTTTTCGTTCCAGTCGACCACGTAATCAGATTTAATAACCTATTTTTGGATGAATAACGACTCGGTCGAAGTACGAGTCTATACTCACCCGAAGTGGTCTTCCAGTGAAGATCAAAGTGCGAGCGGTACCATCGATACCAGCCTTGACAATCCTGTTACTGTGCTTTAAAAGCCATTATAAATCTAAATGGACTATGACTTACTCCTCTTTGTGTTTCTTCGGGGCACCGGCTTCGACGCTGGCGACGAATCTGGTCCCAACCCAGACCCCAGAGGCACCATAAGCCAAAGCAGCTGCCAAACCTCTTCCATCATACATGGCACCAGCAGCAATGACTTGAACGGGCTCTCCAGTCAATGGGGACTTCTTGCCCTTCACTTCGTCTAAGCATGCCGGGATAAGGATTGTGCCAGCAACATCACCGGTATGCTAAATGGTAAGGTTAGGAATGCTTTGGACAGGAAAGTGAAAGGACGTACACCTCCGCCCTCCCCGCCTTGAGCACAGATCAGGTCGACACCAACTGCCAAGGCTTTGGCGACATGTTTAGGATGACCAACCATCTAATGATACGCTTAGTTTATTCTAATAACAAATCACATGAAAAATTGGACTTACGTTCATGACGGGGATACCCGCAGCATGGAGCTTGTCAACCACCGGTTTCGGAGGGACACCAATGGCGCAGACGAAGAGCTTCGCCTTCTCCTCGATGATCACGTCAATGAGATCACCAAGTTGACCCTTGGTATAATCATACTACAAACTAGTTAAAGGTCGCCTGGAGCGGTAACGTAGCGCGCTTACGTTGGTCTTACGGGCGTTTCCGCCAACTTGAGGGATCAGCAGGTCGACACCAAAGGGCGCGTTCTTGTCTTTGAGGTGCTCCTTGAGTTCCTTGATCTGAAGGTACACCGCAACATCAAAAGGCGACCGTCAGTACGCTCCTTGTACTCTAGAGTAGTAGCCTACCTGAGCACGCAGGACTTTGGGGGTATATCCGACACCACCAATCACGCCAAGTCCTCCGGCGTTGGTGACGCTCGCGGCCAAGTGGGGACCAGCAGCGACGTTCATACCGGCAAGCATAATTGGGTGCTTAACCCCAAAGAGCTTGGTCATTGGTGTGGAAATCGTTGGTGCGCTCATTTTTTTGCAGATGTGGTTGGAGAGAGAGTTATGGTAGGCAAAGCGAACCGGTTACCAATAGCCGGTTATATGCACTGCAGCACAACAAAAGTCGCCACTTGAAAAACCAAATCACGCAGGGTTCGGTACAAGTAATTTATAAATCTTTCTTGGCATCATTCACAGGGGAATTTCGGCGCCAACTATACAAAATCGTCCCAGCGCTCACAAGTACAGCACCAACCATCAATCCAACGTTCCAACCGCTCCCTAAGAGAAGAATACTGATCACAAGACTTGCCGCCTTCCTCGCTGTCAGCAGAAGATTGGTCTGTACAGAGGACACGGTTGAGCCTAACCGATTTACCCCTGAGATGCAGCACGCCTGTGTTATGACGTTCATAAAGACGACCACGTAGATCTCTGGGATAGACTTTCGAGTGGATACTCCATGAGACGATAGTGACTTCAGCCCAGACGGGATGTCTCTTGAAATCATGAGAAGACAAGGAAGAGCCAGAGCGTGCTAAACTGGTATCAGGAGGGTTTATGCAGTACGTATACCGGGCTGCTGACCGTGTAGAATAACCCTTCTTTCCAGACAAATGACCCGTATTGTCGAAAGGTCTTCTCTTGCAGAGTGCCCAGTATGCCAGAAAGTATGAGAGAGAGGGCCATAACGAAGATGCCTTTTACATAGGCCACTGGATCATAGTCATCTTGCATTGATGTACGGGACGTAGGCCGTGATAGTGTTGCGATACAGACGCCACAAGAAACCATTATGACAGCTAACTGAGTGCTCTTCAGCACAATGGTCCAGAAAGATATTAGGGGCACTTACTATCTGCTGCCGGTTGTAGCGTTTATCTAAGAATAAATAGCCAAATATCATCGAAACAGCGAGTCCTTGAGACAAGGTTCAGGTGTCGTCGTTTTCAAACAAACGTGACATACCGGAAGAGCGGAATATAATCTGCAAGGTGAGGGGAATTTTATAGATAAAGGTCCAGTTGTTAAATATATTAACTCCTAAAAGTACGATGACTTGCAGGCTCCAAAGTTGAAGAGGAACCACTCGAGTGTCTAGTCGGGGAAACCATCTCGTGTATGCTACATCTTGAGGGAAATGAAGGACTGAAGGGAGGTAATAGAGCATCACAAATGAGAGTTGCAAAAACGTGAGTGCGGAGCCTACGATACCAGGTCAATTAATGCTTTGACGCCAAAGAAAGGAGATTCCTACCAATATTAGAATCATGCATCAAAAGTCTTTCAAGACTCCATGCGTTACTATAGTCGTGTAAGTATATCCGAGGTAAACTGTTGGGCCAGGGTAACACATACCTGCAGCAGCCGCCAAATACAAGAGCTAATGTCATAAAATAGGACGGGGCTGAATTCTTGGAGACGTTATAATGTCCATTTTCGCCGTTTTCAACTTTTTTGGAAATTTCTTTGCGCCTGCTACTGCTCTTCATAAGCGCGTGTTCAACACGTTCACAATCCCGGAGGTATTTTATACCTCCAGTGATTGTACAAATAAATGATGATCGAGTCTTAAGGGTATCTTAGTCGTCGCGAATAGTGGCAAGGATGAGTTGGCAGCCAAGAGGTACTGAATTGTGCTAGCCAGTAAACAGGATTTCAAGAAGGCACATAAATAATGACTATGCGATGCAATGTGTACAAATAGCAACTGAAAGTAAAAAAAAAGCACGATTTAACGCGATTATTGGATCCCGTATTTTCGCCGAACTGATCTACCTAGCAGCCCAGTGGGGCGTTGGACTCGTTTTGAGTTACTCCCAACGATTGTATCATCCGAATCGTCCTGCTCTTCTTCCGATGTGGCGAGCATATCGATATCGTCCTGTGAATCCCGTGGTCGCTTATCACCTAGCTTAAGCTTGGATGGACTTGGGGTAGTGGAAAGACGTAGGCGAGCTTGAAGATCCCCTCTTGCAACAGCGAGTCCGCCTTTAAGAGGGGATATTGACTGCTGTAATGTCGGTCTTGAACTCATAGGAGTGCGTGGAGAACTGAAGATCGACCGTTCAGGCCAGATTGCACTGGATCGAGGTGTACTTCGAGGTGTGCTTGGTCCTGGTCCTGGTTTCTGCTTGACTGGTGAAGCAGGGGGTGTTCGGCGATCTAAGCCCATTGTCCTGTTGGAATATATTGAGTGTAAGAACTCCAATCGGTATCATAAAGCCTACGCTAGTAAGTCCTCCGCCTCCTCTAAACGCTTTTGTAGACGCTGATTATTATGCATGAGGTCGTCCACTTGGTTGGCGACTTGAAACTTTTGTTGCCTGTCTTGCGTGTCAAATTCTCTCTCCCTCTCTTTATAGATCTCAACGAGTCTATATAACCCAGTCTTGTCCTTGCACAACTCTTCCTTCTCATGTTGTAGGTCAGATACCCTTTGCCTCTCTGCTCGTAACTGAGCTTCCAAACTTGCAACCACCTGCTTTAGAGGCGTATCAACATCATCGAAATATACTCGTCTTAGACACGGTGTACAGTGTGCGCGCAGCTTTCGGGGAATCAAGTGTTGGTCGAGCGAGATGGTTGGAAAAGGGAGTCGGCACGTTGGACATGGCACCTCGTAGGTATCTGAATGTTCCTCAAACGTCTTTGCAAGACACGCAGAACAGAAAATGTGACCTAAAAGGGGGAAAAGACGCTGATGTTGAGCTGGCTGGTTGCATCTAACCTGAACACGTACCACAGGGCACAGCTACGGGTTCTTCATGAGGTTCTAAGCAAATCCCACACTGGATAGTCATTTCGTTTTGGCCAAGACGCGTCGTTGATTGTTGATGGTGTTCGACGAGACCAAAACACGCAAACACTGTTGAACCACTTGACGCGTGCACCCACCTCTGGACCTGTCTGCCTGTGGTTCCAAAGATGGTCCGAATATCGATTCCTACACTCCCTTTGAATTCTGTTTTTTCTAAAACCATGACACAACTTAAGGCTGCAGATGCGCTACAACATCTGCAGGATTTCATTTCCGGAGGTCCCGTCACCGTGTTAACCGGGGCAGGAGTTAGTGTAGAAAGTGGGATACGTGCCTACAGAGGCACAGATGGTCGCTACATGAATCCTAATTACTCGTAAAGTACTTACTCTCGGAAAATGTCAGAACGTATCTGACCTCTTGTAGACCTGTTCTGGCGCGTCAACGCCACTAACTCGAGGGAATTCCATCTAATTTCAATCATAGCACCAAGATTTAATTGCCCCAGGACGGACTGGTCAATCTTTCCGGTAGGCCAAGACACAACCCTTTCAGTGATGACCTAAGCTCTTTCTAGACAACGCTACTGGTACGATAACTATGGTATACTAACTTTTGAGTACTGATTATGATCAGGGCTCGTTCTTATCTAGGTTATCCACCAGGTACAAGCCCTCCTATGTGCTGCTACTCCTAGTAATGACACCTTTCTAGTGCGAGCTGCGAGGCCAAATGTTTCGCACTATAGCCTTACTGCGCTTCATCACCACGGATTTGTGCACAAACTTATAACTCAGAATGTAGATGGATTGCATTCTCGTTCGGGTTTCCCGATGGAGGACCTTCTGGAATTGCATGGCACGCTTTTTGTAAGAGTTTCATCACTCTATGCTCCTGTATCTCATGAATTAAGGTCGTCCGATGCCGACATGGCCATGAAATAGATCGGGACGAGTTCCAAAACATTCTGTCAACCATGAACCCCAGTTGGAAAGCGTTTGTGGACGAAATGGCAGCCAGAGGCGAATCGTTGCGGACAAACCCTGATGGTGATGTTTGTCTGATTTTATATACGATGGAGCAGTTCTTTGATAATATACAAAGGTCGAACTGGAAGGAAGATCTTACCATGACTTTGTTGTCCCCCCTTGTCCGACCTGCCAGAACGAGGGTCGAATCGAAACAATTGTACGCCTGGTTTCTCTCCCCTCTTTTTTCCGTCCTAAGTGATGTCCAGATTAAACCAGACATCGTTTTTTTTGGTGGATCAGTACCAGAACACAAAAAGGAGAGATCGTAAGCGATGTCCCTACCCATGTTCTCACCAAGAGGCCTACACAAGATTGATGTTTCTATAGTCTATATGAAGTGGAAACTGCCAATCGATTCTTGGTTATTGCTACTACGATGGCCACATATAGCGCCTATCGGTTGATACAGCTTGCTCATGAACAAAAGAAGCCAACACTGATACTTAATCTTGGCCCGACGCGCGCTGATAACCTAGAGATCACGAAGATTGAACTCTCTTGTGGCGAGGCGCTCAAAGCCGTCACAAAGACCCTGTGGTATGTTTCCATGATAGCTGTTAACACGGCCGCTAACTCAGGCACAAGTCTCCCCCAAGATACTTGGGGGAAGGAGTTGTTGGAAAAGCTAGATGAATAGGTGGCAGTCGTTGATATCTTTATCTTATCGACCTTTCCTGTGTTCGTATGCATGCACCAAGACAGAACGATCGATATTATTTCTTTGTAATTTCGACTGATTGGAATAATCACCCTTTGCACTTTGCATAATTATCGTTACCACTTGAGATTTACAACTTGGTACCAGGTGCCCAATTCAATTCACCTTTCTTCCGACCTTGCTGTTATGTCTGATACAAACCAATTCGACGCGACCACAAGAGTAACTACATTACATATCTTCATGTTTATTCGCTCTTAACGTTTATCAAATTATAATAGGCGGAGCTCTCGCAGTTTTTGGAACAACAACAAGCTGAGGCAAGGTTGAACGCCCAGATCCACAAGTTCACAGGTCTATGCTGGGACAAGTGAGCCATTTTGTGTTTTTTTTCGAGCCCTCCCACTGATTCTCTCAGGTGCATCACGGGCAGCGTTGGCAGTCGCTTTTCACGAGGCGAGGAATCCTGCCTGGTGAGCTGTGTCGACCGATTTCTGGATACCAGTCTATTTATTATGAAGAGAGTGAATGAACAGCAAGGAAAGAGCCCTTAATAGGCGAGTTTCATTTTCGTCCGTGTTAACTAGACGCCGCACGTACTGATGCAAGATATAGATATCTCGTTTAGACATACGCTTTTTTGGTTATAATACTCTATCATATCATCTACCCCTCGCTCAATGCGTTTATGGTTTCCTCTCAGAACCGAACTGAACCTGATGCTTCGGACTTAGGACGACACAACGCTATATTGGTTGGTTTTGCTCAACTACTATCTCACAGGAACTGTTGGACGAAAGAATTGGACGAAATACGGTGAACATTGTTGGTTGAAAGAAGTCCGCATCGATCCGTAGCATGGTGCCACCAGGCTTAAAACAGGAATGCACATCTTCTAGTCTTTCCTTAAAATCCTTCAGCCTGCTACCAACAAACCGTATATGAACGACGTCGAATTGCTCCCTGAAGTACGTTAGGCCCAAGTTGATATTGTCCACCTTGAGTCGACAATTTGATGGCATTAATTCGGGATGCAAGGGAACCTGGGCCAAGTCGACGCCAACGACCTCTGCGTAGAGTTAGTTCAAACCGTTGTCGACAGCCACCCGACAAAAACAGCTATACCATATACCGGTACGACAGCCGAGATCCAAAATCCGTTTGGTTTCGCGCTCCTGGGGAGCAAGAATTGCTCGTACTACATCCTGGGCTGGATACAAGCCTCCGAGGCCGAGAATGACAGCAATATGTTGTTTATCCTGGTCATTTAGAGTTAGAAACTGACGGTAAGATTATAATTCCGTTTCCAAACGAGTTCATTCTTGATCATCTGGGAAGGCTTCGGGTTTTGCATCATAAGACACAGTGAGCTAGCGCACCAGGTGGTAGGTAGTACTGATCACTGAGTGCGTTTGTGATCTATAAAACCCATCGTCAGATATTGGTAGTCTATGGAGACAAATACTCACCCGACCATCCACTTTACGTACAAGATTCGCTGCATCTCCACCACTACGGTAGGAGTGTGTCGAAATCCTACTTCTACCGTCTTCATCGAGAGTAGATGCACCAGCCATTGATCCAGCGTAGGATGTACCCACTTGGGAAGGGGTGAGGTTCAGCGCAGCTTGGTCAAGTCGGCCTTTGCACTAGAAGCAGCATCGTCCCGGCCTAAGTCGTCTTGTCTATCCCCTAACATGAATGAGATTTATGGATGTAATATTCTTGATCCGGCTTTTGGGCTTCGCGCTCAATCCGGACTGCTACATATACCTTCGGCAGTGTTGGCGGAGTTTGAATCAGCTTAGAGCTGCCCTCTGCGAGCGTCCTGGTTCCGACGGTCTGAGGTGGTTGTTCTGATCCTAAAAGCTGCTCAATCCTCTTTTTTCCTTTCTCCTTCCCCCCTTTCTTATCCTCCCGTAAACCGACTCCCTCGTTGTGATCACAAAAACCATTTTTTTTGACGAAAAACATCTTGATGTCTGCCCCAACGTTCTATATCCCTCAATTGGAACGACCATGCTCTGCAGTATCTCGAGATGAACGTCGTTCACCCACTTCGTCCTTTGGCTCGTCAAAGGGACTACGTCCAACCCCCGCATCTTTGGATCTTGGACGGTTCAGCTTTTCTTCAGCACCAGAGACCCTTGTAGCACCACCACCTTATCTGCGAGAATATGACGAAGAATCAAGAGTCCCTGGCTATGGAGAGGAGCAAGAGGTCCATACAATGGCCCGTTCTCTGTTCAAGTATGGCTTCAGTGAGTGTCATATTCTTGCCACATCCATGGCGATCCCTTGGAGGGGCATACAAATGTTTGAAGTTAACTAATAATATTTTCTCACTAGTGTTCCCTCCCTTTTGGCTCCTTGGCGCACTCATTTTGATCATCCCCCTCACCCCCGACCCGTCCTGGTACTCCACAAAGTCTGCGGAACAAGTAGAAGCCATTCTTCAGGCCATGCGCGTTGCCGAGCGTCGCTGGGCATGGCGGTGTGCCATCGCATTTGGCATCCTTTTATTGCTCATCTTCATCGTCGTCGGCTCGCTCGTCCTTGCTCACCATTACGGACGCATTTAATCTGCATTCCAATTTCATTCTTCAAAAGCATTCGTCTGCATCGTTTTAGCATCGAGTACACTCCCATTGGATCACAACTCGCCTCCCTTCTCGCATTTTGCACCTTTCTTGCAATCATCAAGTTCCCTCAAATGAAACACAAATTCAAATCTTGTACTTATTTTTCTTGGATTCTTGCAAGCGAAATCCGCATATCCTCTCCCAACCTCTCTGTTTCCCCCAAAGTTAAATTCACCACTTTTACTTTCCTCATTCCGACGCCCTATGCAAATCACCTTTTCATCTCGAGCCATTTAATACCAACTTTCGCTTCATTCGACCAGATTGTATTTCTTTCCTGTCTTTTTGTGTATGGCTCACTTATGACTATGCGAAACCCTCCTCATCTCTCGTCCATTTCTCTTTCCCTTTCCCTCCCGAAACCGTATTCGTTGTGCATTTGGTTGCACTTTACACTTTTAACGATCTTGGTAGACACTCTGGGAATAGGACCCGTTCCTGCCCCTTACATTATGTTGCATTTGTTGCTAAAACTGAATCAATATTACATAACATGCAATGTCGATCGCACCGTAACCCTTCCCAATCTGAGGTCGCAGGTTGGACCCCGTTCTCGTAGCTGACCCAATTCCATCCTAATATGAGGTCCATGTTGCTACTCTTGCACCTTCGTACTTCAGCATTTGAGACGTCTATAGACTGATTCTTATATTCAAAGTCATCGATACGTGGCCATGGCGAAGTTCATCTCGAAGGTTCCGAAGCACCTTCCAGTGATCCGGGGTGTGTACTTGCTTCGGCCAAGAACCGAATTATATCAGCATGGGTGCATGTGTTTTCATGTTGAATATGTGTGCAATCGCATGGTCAATACTTGCGGCTGAACATTGGGTTCCTTAGCCACAACAGCACCAATCAAATGCTTTGGGAAGATTGTAAACAACACCAAACGACCCAATAGGCTTTCGGACTAGAATTACGCTTCCCGCGAAGCCTCAGATCAACTGGTGAGAATGCCCGTTCATCCGCCTGTTTAATTATTGCTCGCTAGAGTATCTAATTCATTTCTCGTTCGTCAACAATTAGAAGCCTGGCTCGTGATTCCTCGGTCGATGAAACGTGCAAGATCATCCTTTCCCAATTCTCCGACCTACATATGACCAGGCATTCAGAGCAACTTGAATAGTGGGGCATTACAACACTCCTGCGGGATATAAGGGCCCCATACTTCATACTTAACATGCATTGCTGAGGCCCTCGCCCTTTGGGGCATCGAACATGTCGAAGCTACTTACCTTTCTTCCCCTCGTTATTCCTGCCGCTCTGGCCCAGCAGACAGCATGGGGTCAATGTATATCTTACTTTTTAACCTTATTCTTCTCTAGTTTTTCTTACTTTCCTTCAGGCGGAGGCCAGTATTGGACGGGGACTACCAGCTGCGTGAGCGGGTATGTGTGCACCTACTCGAACGCTTGTAAGCGGCATTATACGCATAATTTCTATGCAGCTAATTCATCGATAGGGTACAGTCAATGTCTCCCAGGAACGTCTACAGCGCGTCCTACATCTACCAGCACCCGGACTTCTTCATCTAGTTCCAGTACCAGTAGAGTTTCCTCATCCTCCACGCCTACAACCACCGGAACATCTACGGGTAAGACAGACTTTATTCAATCAGCGGTGTGATATCTACTGATATGATCTGCAGACAAGTTCTGGTTCTCCTTCGGAGATTCATACACACAAACGGGGTAATGCAATCCGCTGGATAGTTGAAATATTTTTGACCTCGTGGAATAGATTTAGCGCGACAGGCGTTCAACCGAATCGTGCCAATGCTCTTGGGAATCCGGCATATCCAGGAAATACTGCATGCGGTTCGAATCCAAATTGGGTGGACTACCTTGGCTTCACGTATAATACTACTTTTGTTAAGGTCTACAACTACGCCGTTAGTGGTGCTACGATAGGTATGCTGCAAGTGGGTGCTTTAGGTCGGCTTTGACATTCGAGCACTCTTTTGGTAGACAACGCGATTGTTGCACCTTTCTCAAGCTCAATTAAATGTATGGATGATCAAGTTGCCGACTCCCTCAACTATCAAGCGCCTGGAAAAACATACTACGGAGGCTGGTCCTCGTCTAATGCGATATTCTCCTTTTGGATTGGTATCAATGATATTGGAAGTTCATACCAGAATGGTTCAGGGTGAGCATATTCTATGGGCTCAAACTAGACCGAGCCTGTCTGATGCCCTTGCACAGTCTCAACACTTCTCTCTCGAATCGATATTTCCGTAAGTTTTACTGTAAGTCGTACAGGTAGTTGTCTTATGCAAATATGCAGAACTCGTTCAACAACTTTACGATGTTGGGGCCCGTCATTTCTTGTTTTTGACGGTTCCGCCGGTTTATCGCACTCCATTGGTATGTATGCCTTTCTATTGCTATCATATATTCCTCAAAAATATCCTCTCAGATGCTTTCGCAATCTTCTTCCACGCGCGATCAAGAGAAGACAGTGATAAATGACTACAATACCAAGCTTGCTGCCAAGGCTACTGCTTTTGTGTCATCTTATCCAGATGTAAGCTCGAACCGGCCTTTAAGGGTCCGCTGTTGATTAGCTAACACCATATAGGCCACCGCTCAAATCTACGATACGGCTCCTGTCATCAATGCCATTTTAGACTCCCCTTCTTCTTATGGTTTGCAAGATGCTACCTCTTATGGATCTGGGACTCGCTACGCTTGGTGCGACAGCTACCATATTTCACCTACCGTTCACCGCGAACTCGCAAAGAGTATAGCTTCGATCATCGGTGGTACCTATGTCTAAGTAGCGGATCGGCGTTTGTTTCCCCTCAATAAATATTTCTGACCGTCATGGTCAGGTCTTCAAAACTAGTTTTCCATTTAGACATAGTAAATTTATGAGAAGTTTGTTCCTTATTATCAATCGTTTGAATACACTAGTGGGCGATAATATGGCACAATCGCCTGGGTCGATTGGTAGGACATCTCCGAACCTATATTCCTCCCATAGGATAATCTTTATAGAATCCTCTAGAGACGTCGAAATGGTTTCAGGTGTGAGCTGGATCGATGTCACGTTGATTCTTGGTTTATGAGGTTCCTCTAGTGGAATCTGTCCAACCTCATAGCTACTCTACATATTCCTTGACCTTAATATATCGTATCACTCCTTCCACTCTTATGGCTTCTTTTGAAAGTCGACCAACCCAGCTTCAAGAACACCACCTACAACACTTCACCCGATCCTGAGGTCTCGGTAGCATTTGTACAACCAATGGTCTGCATGTTTCTCCTTTGTACCTAGTTGAGGACGAGATTATTCATTCTCCGAAACCTAGACGACAACACTGGTTGAGACATCGGCGAGGCATTTAACCGTTTGCCAATGAAAGCATCTGCCGCTTGCTCGGCTGCCCTGGACCGAATAAATGACCTCGACACAACCGGAAGCCCATATGGTGTCTACATGGTCTGTAGCCCGTAATCCCGTGAAGCGATAGATGCGCATGTATACATATATGCACAGGATCGACATCCCTTTGGTCTCAAACCTAACAGCTTCAGTTCTCTATAAAAATAGAACTCGGTTAAATCCTCTTTCCACAGCAGGTCGGGACCTAATGCCCAAAGGGCCTTTCAATTCAAGTATTGCGGCGGCATCCAAACCTCTTGGAAACAGGTGGATCTACATCCCCGAAACTTGACCGCTCGTGCCTTTATAGGTGCTCACTTCCTCTATTACAAGCAAGAATAGATGAAATTTATCGTGATCCCAATGAGAGGTCGTCAGGATGTCAGGATCGTAGCGCGGTCCGGGTTCCCATCACGGGGTATCTTTGCTTCCTTTCCCTGAACGTAGGCTGAACACCGGAGTTGACGAAAGCTTCGGGAGAACCTCCCATTCGCTGTGGAGGCTCTATGAGTCGAGGCTAGATGCGTGAAATCCCCGTCAATATCGTTGACCTCATTGAGTTTTTGACTGATGAGTTTCAAAATGTTTTTGGGGAACGGTAATCAGCTTTAATGGGACCCATTTAAATCTTTCTATATTCATATGCGATGCCAAACGGAGGCGTTCCAACTTCCTGCGAGGATGGCAGCGTCCCTTCTTACTTATGGCCCCTGGCGCATGATTTCTCCACCCCCGGAGGGTTCAACTATCTTTACCCCGATTTTCCGATTAGGTCCTGACTACTACCCCATAACAACTACGGGACTAGGGGCGAATGGCAGCCTCGCAGGATAGTCGGATCCCCTGTGACCTATTTAACCTACTACCCCTTTCGCTTTCACTCCCCATTCCCTGTCTTTGGTTAGAGGAAAGATGCTTAGCTACCTCGCCGTCCTCTCTCTTTCTGCACTCGCCGTTCCCCAGGCCTTGGCCCAGCAGACAGCATGGGGCCAATGTGGGTCAAAACTGCCACATTTTTTGCCTTTTATCTGAAACTATTCTCTTTAGGTGGTGGTCAGGGTTGGACTGGGGCTACAACCTGCGTCAGTGGATGGACATGTGTTTACTCAAACCCTTGTACGTTATACACAAACTTCATCATCTAGTCATATATCTGAACTCCTTTGTAGGGTACAGCCAGTGCCTCCAGGCATCTTCAACCCCCACATCGACCAGTTCTAGTAGCTCAAAGAGTTCCTCCTCCAGCTCAAGGAGCTCTTCCTCTAGCTCTAGAACCTCTTCCTCTAGCTCTAGGAGCTCTTCTTCTAGCTCTAGAACTTCCACCTCTTCGGCACCAGTCACTAGTGCGACAGGTAAGACATATCTCTATCCGAGCCACTCCATGAATCGTATATTAGGCGAAAGCTTCTGATTCCATCCTTTCTTTCTCTCTTCGTTTTGGATGATTCTGAACCGTTTCTTCAGGCAAGTACTGGTTCTCCTTTGGAGATTCGTACACCCAAACTGGGTAGGCCGGTCCTTCGAGTGTTTCCCAAAACGGTCTAATATATTCCAAACAGCTTCACTGTGACTGGTACTCAGCCGAGCTCTTCTAATGCATTCGGAAACCCGACCTATCCTGGGTATACTGCATGTGGCTCTTATCCCAACTGGATAGATTATGCTGCTGTTACGTTGAATACCACTCTCGTTAAGGTCTACAACCATGCGTACGGTGGCGCCACGATCGGTGAGTGTATATAATCCCGGTTCACTCTCTTACTGACCGTATTTTAATGTAAGATTCTGCGCTTGTTACCCCTTATACTAGCACCGTCAAATGTCTCGACGATCAGGTTGCTGACTACTTGACCTATAACGCACCAGGGAAGACGTACTATCCAGGCTGGTCTGCTTCAAATACCTTGTTCTCCATTTGGGTTGGAATCAACGACATTGGGAACACATACTGGCAGGGTACCGGGTAAGTGATCAACTTTTGGAGTGAGCATCCTTGGCTTAACCCGACGACTATACACAGTCTAAACGACAGCCTCCTTAACCGTTACTTCGGTAAGCAGTTGCCTTTAGTCACTACTTGCGTGTTCTTATCTCTACCCAAGAGCTTGTCCAACAACTCTATGCCACTGGAGCCCGTCACTTCCTATTCTTGACCGTTCCCCCAGTCTACCGCTCACCACTGGTACGTTGTTCTCCCCCAAGTCCAGAAAGGATGTGCGCTTAGTCCTCCATTCTCCTTAGATGCTCAGCCAAGCCTCTACAGCTCGTGATCAAGAAAAGGTAGCAATCGACGACTACAACACGAAGCTTGCAACAAGAGCGGCCGCATTCGCTTCTGCCAACTCCGGTGTAAGTGTTCAATTCAAAACCCAATATATATAGGAGCAAGCTGAACGGAATTTACCTTCAGGTTACGGCCCAAATCTACGACACTGGTCCGATCATCAACGCCATGCTCAACAATCCCTCGTCATACGGGCTTCAGGATGCCACCTCTTATGGAACCGGAAGCCAATACGCTTGGTGCAACGATTATCACATCTCGCCCCCCGTTCACCAAAAGATTGCCCAAGGTGTTGCTGCCATAATCGCAGGCACATACATCTAAACCCGTTCCTTCCCCCAAAAGACTGTGCGACCAGCCATGATTTTCCTACAGGATGTATATATTCGTTGACCTTCCTTCACGCCAGCGGAGAACGAGATTTGATATCACTCTTTTCGTCGTTAATTCTCTACATTCAGTCCAGCTGAGAGAGAGAGAGCCTATAATACATCTCTTTTCTGTGCAGGCATTTATACTTGGAATAAATTACTCGGTAGGTTGGTCTGGCTTGAACTTCCGGAATAAACGAATGATGACCCAGATCAATGCTATGAGAACTGGCAAACCTATCCCTAGCCCCAGCCCCAAAATGAGGTCCAGTCTCTTAGTCGATTTTGGTACCTCTTGTGGGGAATTAGGGTTATTCGCAACGCCTCCAGTCGTCGGTCCCCAGTAAGTGACCTGGGCCTTTGTAGTAGACACCGTACTGGATGTTGGCGCTATGGGACAAATCGAACGTAAGATTGTTTCCCCCATGAATTATATGAGCAGAAGTGGGGGCAAGATATTGCTTACCTGAGGGAGTCGCTGTATAAGTTTCTGTGAGCACTGTCACTTGGCTTTGGACAACCGTTTGCGTCTGTCCAGCGACTGTTGTGGGTTGGACGGTTTGCGTCAGTGCGACAGTGACCGTTGTAGGTTGAACAGATGGCGTCACTGTTGTAGGTTGGGTCACTGTGATGGTGGCTGTTGGGGGTTGGATTGTTTGGGTGACTGTCGTTAATTGGGCGGTTTGTGTTTGTACAATAGTGAACATCGTTGGTCGGACGGTTTGTGTCACTGTAATAGCGACTGTTGGGGGTTGAGTAGTTCGTGATTCCGTGACGATGATGGTCGTAAGTTGAGCGGCTTGTGCCTGTGTGACAGTGACTGTTATAGGTTGGGCGCTTTGCGTCACTGTGATAGGGATTGTTGTGGGTTGAGCTGCTTGGGTGACTGTCGTAAGTTGAATGGATGGTGTGGGTGTGATAGTGATTGTCGCGGGTTGGATGGACTCTGTTTGTGTGATGGTGACTGTCGTGAGTTGGGCGGCTTGTGTCATAATGATAGTGACTGTTGGAGGCTGAAATGTCTGTATTACTGTCGTAGGTTGGATGGTTTCTGTCGCTGTGATAGTGACTGCCGTGGGTTGGACGGTTTGCGTTTGTGTGACAGCGACTGTCACGAATTGTAGGGCTTGTGTTGGTGTGATAGTGATTGTCGCAGGTTGAACGGTCTGTGTCCGTGTAACAGTTACTGTTACAGGTTGGATGGCTTGTGTTGGTGTAATAGTGACTGTCTCAGGTTGGATGGTCTGCGTCTGTGTGATAGTGATTGTCGTAGGTTGAGGGGGTTGTGTCTGTAGGATGGTAATTGCCGTAGGTTCGATAGTTTGCGTTTGTGTAATAGTGACTGTTACAGGCTGGATGGTTTCTGTCTGTGTGATAGTGATTGTAGTAGGTTGGAAGGTCTGTGTTTGTGTGACAGTGGCTGTCAGGGGTTCAACGACTTGAGTCTGTGTGATATTGACCGTCGAAAATTGAGTTAGGAAGCTAGTGACTGTCGCAGGTTCGACGGTTTGTGTCTGTGTGATAGTGATTGTCGTAGGTTGGATGGTTTGTATTTGTGTGATAGTGACTGTCGTAGGCTGAGCGATTTGCGTTTGGGTGATAGTAACTGTCGTAGGTTGAGGGGGTTGTGTCTGTAGGATGGTAATTGTCGTAGGTTCGATAGTTTGCGTTTGTGTAATAGTGACTGTCACAGGCTGGACGGTTTCTGTCTGTGTGATAGTGATTGTAGTAGGTTGGAAGGTCTGTGTTTGTGTGACAGTGACTGTCAGGGGTTCAACGACTTGAGTCTGTGTGATATTGACCGTCGAAAATTGAGTTAGGAAGCTAGTGACTGTCGCAGGTTCGACGGTTTGTGTCTGTGTGATGATGACCGTTGTGGGTCCAGCGGTTTGTGTCGGTATAGTGGCAAGTGTTGCAGATTCAGTGATATTTTCAGTATAACCGACAGCCTCTGTCACCGTATTCGTCTCAAACCTGCGTAAGACCGGTGTTTGTGGCCAACGGGACCCTGACTCGGTCCCGTTGACTGCCTGGCATTTCGGTAGACTCTTCATTGAGCCAGGGATATATGAACCGTGGGGGATTCCATCAGAATTTCTCATATATCGTCCAATCGAGTCGAAATACCAACAGATGTCAGCCGCCTGTCCTGTGTCGTTGGCCAGTGAGAAACAAGCACAAAGTGGAGTGCCTAGGCCTATGCGTGCATGAATGAGAGGCCTTCCAGAAACATCGAAGAAGGCGACGTGATTTTCGGGAAAGTTCTTGTATGTCTTGACGGCCTCTACGCACTCGGAACCCATGTTCACCAGATTTGGGTCGAGTGTACCAACGGTACCGCATTGGGGTATCCATTGTACTGCTCGATAAACCAAGGAATTCCATCCCGGAACATTGGTAACGAGGCCATCCCTCATAATTCCGGCAAGGACCGCGACTGGCATCGCGCAGAGTAAAATGAAGGCGAGCGACATGTTGCCAGTAAGCGGATGAAGCCGACCTTGTATCTTCTCATCAAAACTATTTAAGGTGTGTCGTTTTGGTAGCACCCTAGTTTGGGTAAATCAGATTTTATCACGAGACGAAGTGACAATGTGTCTTTACCATAGGTTAGGCAGTACCCCGTGTCAGATATATCCGCGTGGGACCAGGATATACGAAGAGAACGACTTTGCCATACGGTTCGTCGTCCTTGGCCTACGCTCCTCAGCTCCAGCCTTGGTTTAGCGCATGGAGGCCGTCAGTCTCGACTGACTCGCCGCATTCCGGCCCATATAGTCGGAATTGGTTCCAGTCTATATCGGCATCCCATTGGATTCGGCTCCACATGATCGACCAGGAAGATCCAACCAGTGGACATTGGTCTACGTCAATAGCAGTGCAACCATCAAGTCGGGCATTGAGCTCTGCTGTGAGGGCACAGCAGCTTATCAGTCCCAAAAATTGGGCCAAACTACGTCGTAAAATTTGCTCAGAATAGTACAGTATAACCATAAGATTCGTGACCTTTGCTCCTTTTCCAGCTGAATTATATTGTTATATCAGGGAATTAGTGCAGCAGATTATAGAGGTTCATCGTCTCTACTATACCCCCAAATAAGCTGCTGTGCCTCTTCGCTATTCAACCAGTATTTGGTGCACAGCAGAGCTCAATGCCCGCTGTGCATAAGTTTTAGAATCCTTTCTAAGTTAGATTGCAATCCAAAAGGCGCGTAGTCACTGGGCATCTCTTATACAGTCGGGGAGACTTGATTAAAACGGCCGTTGGTTTTCAAATGACGCGGCTTAGAAAGGGCGATCTTGGTTCAGGGAACCATGGACGGGGTCGAAGCATGAGCGTCTGAGCTGCCACCCGTAAATAATACGGCCTTCACGAGAGCTGTGCGGAGCTTGTGCACACTCCCGTTATTCGTGCATTTGTTGCAATCTCGTGGTAAACCCATAGAGAATGCGGACTCTCTATATGGCATATCAGGCAGCACTTGCCTTTAGTCCCGATGTACCATATGGAGATTGAGAGCTGTTCCTCTCGTCGTTAACGTCACTGTTTTGCTTTCTTTTCGCCGATGTTTCCGTATAGACGCCGCCAGAGCAGTAAAATTGGGAAACCGCAGGGGGTACACTCAAACTTTCAATGTAGCCGCGAAGAATGAGACTTGCTATCATTACATTTGTCGTAGATTCATTACATTTAGATATGTACTGAGAGATAAACCTGGAAAATCCCATGAGTTATGGTCTGAGAGGCGTCCTTGTAGGATTTGGTAGAGCAGGCGGGATTGGCGCTGGAGCTGGAGTTGGCCTTCGGCGATAATACATAATGACACACCCCAGAGCCACGAGAAGCGGTAATACCAGTCCCATAACGAGGCCAAGAGCCAGCCGCTGATTCGATTTCGACTCATTCGAGAAGGACGTAGAGACGGGCACTACGGCCGCAGACGTAACGTAGGCTTGTGCCCACGTCGTGACTTGACCATTAGAAGCTGTAAATACCGTAGAAGATGTTACGGTTATGGGAACCACTGAAAGCAAAGATTCGATGAACTGTATTAGCCGTAATAGTTTATTCGAGAAGACACGCTCACCTGAGGGAGTCACTGCATAAGTTTGTGTTTCCACGACAGTGTGCTCTTGCACTACCGTTTGAAGCTGTGTAACTGTTTCCGTTTGTACGGCCGTTTGCACTACTGTCTGAGGCTGGATAACTGTCTGCGTCTGAATGGTTGTTTGGACGACTGTCTGAGGCTGGATGATCGTCTGAGTATAGGTAATAGTCTGAAGTACGGTGGTCATCCCTGTCTGGAGAGTTTGAATGGAGCCATTGAACGTGGGTATGATTGCTGTTTGCGACCATTGGGACTGCAGCTGCGCCACATTGACCGTTCCGCATTTTGGTAGGTTCTTCGAACCCCCGGGGAGATATGAACCATACGGTATCCCATTCCAAGTCCTCACGTATTGCCCGACTGGATCGAAATACCAACAGATGTCAGCTGCTTGTCCTGCGTCGTCGGCCAATGCGAAGCAAGTGCAAAGTGATGTGCCGAGCCCTATACCAGTATTGACAAGCAGCGTACCGCCAGCATCAAAGTATGCGATACGGTTGGTGGTATAATTTCGGTATGCCCTGACAGCAGCGGTGCAGTAAGTACCGACGTTGACCAGGTTGGGGTCGAGGCCACCAAGGGTACCGCATAAAGGCTCCCATCGTATGGCTTGATACACCAGGGCTCCCCATCCCGGAACATCGGTAACGAGTCCATCTCTTATAATCCCAGCAAGAGTCACATTGAAAAGTCTGGAGAGGAGAAGGAAAAGGAAAGCAAGGGACATGTCGCCAGGAAGGGAGTAGAAAGAAAAGGCCAGTTTCTTCCCCGTCATGGTGATCTTAAATGCTAGGAGTGTGACACTCTCGTCCTTTGTAAGTCAGATTTCATCACGAGGCGAGGTGGAGAGTGGAGACGGGCCTTGAGCTTATCCTACCCGCCAGGAGATACTTGCACCATCCAACGAAACAAATACCAGGACAAATATTGAGAGCGGCATAGAGTGCGCTAGCAACCTCCTCACCCCCATGACAGCGTCGACTTAGATGAGTACGAGGAGGCTTGTATCTCGATAGATCCGTTACATTTTCTCCGCTCTCCTCGTTGGAATTCCTTCCAGTCTATTGTGGCAAACGTTTGGGTTCGTCTCCACCATTCATTGACCAGCGCAGCAGAAACTGAACCAGCACTTTCGGCTCCATGCCAGGAAAATGAATCCATACTTTTGGGACGTCTAGTCCTTTTCGAGGCGAACCCGGTCCCAAATAACAAGCCGTCACGTGCTGAGAATTGTATCATATGCATCATGTCACGCATTGCACTGCGAATGTGACCCTATGAGATGTAGGAGATTCGATCAAAGCAGTAATTAGATTCCCAGACGACCTATTTTTGGCTCATACGAAGGGTAATATCCAGTTCGAGGTGGAAACGGGTGGGTCTAAATTCTAAGGTTGCAGCAACACTGGCTTTATGAAGAGGATTCCAAAGAAATCATGGAATATTCGTTTACTCGTTACAACTTTCATTAGGAATCCGAAGAGAAGAACAATCGATCAAGCATAGCCAGTTCCATACCCATAACCTGGCGGTTTCTCTGGAACCCTTGGTCCAAGAGTATTATACGGAGGAGATTGAGAGGCATTGTGGTTCGGATTATTACTGTTCATGTTGTTGTTATTGTTGTTCACGCCGTTGTTCATATTGTTGTTGTTAGCGTTGGTACTGGTATTATTTTGCATAATCCGTTTATGCCTCAACCAGTACCACCACATAAACGCCGTCAGGGCAGCGAGAACGGGAACTGCAAGTCCCACACTAAGCCCGACCGCCAGACGGTCACCAGCCGGATCCTCACCAGAGGCTGAGGGGATAGTGAGTACAGCGGCCGTTGTGACATAGGATTGGTCCAATGTCGTGATTTGACCGTTGGACGCGGTGACTACTGTGGACGATTTCACTGTCAGGGGGACCACTAAATAGGTGAAAAGAAGGGACCAGGGGGGGGGGGGGGGCAAGATATGGTTGAGCGACGGCCACAAATAAGACTCTTTTACTTACCTGAGGGGGTCAGCGTATAGGTTTGTGTCTGCACGATGGTGTTTTCTTGTACTATAGTTTGCGATCGGACTACTGTCTGGGTATAAACGGCGGTCTGAACGACAGTCTCTACCCCCGTCTGGAGAGTTTGAACGGAGCCATTGAACGTGGGTATGATCGCTGTTTGCGACCACTGAGACTGCAGCTGCGCTACATTGACCTCTCCGCATTTGGGTAGACTCTTTGAACCCCCGGGGAGATATGAACCATACGGTATCCCATTCCAAGTCCTCACGTATTGTCCAACTGGATCGAAATACCAACATATATCGGCCGCTTGTCCTGCACTGTCGGACAATGCGAAGCAAGTGCAAAGCGAGGTGCCTAGCCCTATACCTGCATTGACAAGCAGCGTACCACCAGCATCAAAGTATGCGATATGATTTCCTGTGAAATTTCGGTACGCCTGGACGGCAGCGGTGCAGTAGGTACCGACGTTGACCAGGTTGGAGTCGAGGGGGCCAAGAGTACCACACAGGGGCTCCCATCGTATTGCTTGGTACACCAGGGCAGTCCATCCTGGAACATCGGTAACGAGTCCATCTCTCACAATCCCGGCGAAGGCCACGAAGGGAATCGTGCAGAGGAAAAGGAAGATGAGGACGAGGGACATACCGCCAGGAAGGGGGTTTGTGGCAGAGGCGAAACCAGATGTGGATCCTCTTACCTAGGGTATTTATTTAACCCACTGGATCCTGTCATGAGACGAGGCGGGGACACGTCCAGGGTCCCATTCTCCTATGCGCCAGGAATTATCGCCATCGTCCAATGAGATAGCAGGAAATACGAAGGAGAATGAGATGCAGCGTGTCGCCTCCTGGTTCATAGTGCCATGCCTCAGCCTCAGCCTCGATTTCGATAGATCCAGCCGCACTTTTCGCCATTTTCGTCTCGCTAGAGTCGTGTCTGCTTCAGTGTGCAGACCAACGTTTGGAACCGTCTCTACTTACCAATACGATACAAACTCGCGTTCGTTCTGATCTGCCACCCGTGGATAAATCCCAACCAGCCTTTTCCGTTCCGACATGCCAGCAAAAGTGAGACCGTCCTCGTCCTCGTTGCCTTTTCTACCTCGCCGCGTAGTTGACATCGTAGGTGTATCTGTCGAGAGCAGGGTCAAAGTTATACTATTGCCACCATTAGGTCGGGGCTCTTCCCCCATTCATTCAAAGTACAGATCAAGGGCCTATTTCCGTTCGGTAGCTTTGCTCGTACCTGCCAGCACAAGTCTAATCCTCCGTTTTGAGCATGGAAAACGAATCCAGATCACTGAGACGATGTCAAAATGGAGAATTGAGCAAATACACCGACGATTGCATGTTTCGGTCAAACATGTTATAGTAATATAATGTCCTTCAGAACTCGAAACAGACAAGTTCGCATCTAAACGGTGTCAGTTGGAAGAGGAGTTGCTCGTGGTTGACGTCAATGTGTATAATGAACCCGGCCGCCGAATCTTGAACTCGAGCAAAAATCAGACCTCAAAAGAAAGGCAAAAGATTTGGGCTGAAATTTCCTTGCTCCTTTTGCTGTTCGCCTTTCACCGTGAATCACGATTTCCAATTGCACACCTTCAAAGCAAAGGATACCGATATACCGAGGTTAGGAAACCGCAGCTTTTCCCTCAGTTCCGATATGGCTTCGACTTCGCCGTATCTAGTAAAGCGATTTCCAGAAGTGCGCAAGTCGTTCTATGCATACTTTACGCGTGTTTTCGGTCGTTCCTGAGAGCTCTATCTGCGCAGAAATGGCCACTCAATCTCAACTCCAAACTTTGCATTCCTTTGATCGAAGTGTTCTGGGCTCTCGGCTAAAGCTAGAAGCTAGAGTTTCACCGTGGGATAATTTTGGGTAGGCGACCTCTCAAATCTCCAAATGTGGTTCGCCGTCAAGAAATCGAATCGTTGGTATCCCCATTGCTAGTCGTTGTAATGTCCAGTAACCCTCGCTGGAAGAGGGTACATGACGGCTTCGAGCTTGGAAACGATGTAAGGTGACGGCTTCCCATGACACCCACCCGGGAACGAATCTCCGAGGTGACATACCGACTATCAGCCTTCTATACCGACTTTTGTCCATGAGAACGCCTTGATTGGGATTATAAAGGCTCTACTTGCCTGGTAGTGCAAATAGGTGGCGAACATGATCAGTAAGGGACTAGTCTTTCTTTGTCTAACTAGCTGGGCAGCTGCCCAGCAAAGTGTCTGGGGACAGTGAGTAATTCTTCATGACTTTGTCCTCTCGTCTAATATTGAATAGGTGTGGCGGCATCAATTGGACAGGTGCGACCACCTGGTACTAAAATTTCCTCTCTCAATTTCGATTATTAACCACTCCGTAGTGTCTCCGGCGCAACGTGCACCTATCAAAACGATTGTAAGTTGGGCCTGATCGAGAAGAGGACCCCACTAATGCCATTAAGGGTACTCTCAATGCCTTCCAACATCATCTAGCACGTCCTCTTCAACTAGTCGGTCGTCTAGCAGTTCCAGTTCAACCCGTTCCAGTTCGACTTCCAGCCGTGCTAGTTCAACTTCCAGCTCGACTTCCAGCCGCGCTAGTTCAACCTCCAGCTCCTTGAGCTCAAGTCGTACATCGTCAGCTTCGACCTCTACCTCGACATCAACATCAACACGGACCTCTAGCTCGAGTTCAAAGTCCACTTCTTCCACATCGAGTACAGCGAGCTCGTCTCCCACTGGGAGAACTGGAAAGCTACCTGCGTTGGGATGGAACTCGTGGAACGCCTATCACGGGGATATCAACGAAGCAAAGGTTGTGGCGGCAGCTAATCAATTTATCACTCTCGGTTTGAAGGATGTTGGCTACCAGTATATCAATATCGATGTGAGTATGCACTCTACAAAACATATTTTATCACGCTGAGATTCTTCACTCTCAGGATTGCTGGTCTAACATCACCGGAAGAGATACTTCGACTAATAAGATCCGTCCTGATTTGAATAAGTTCCCGAATGGTATTGCCTCAGTCGCTTCCACTATTCATTCCTTGGGTCTCCTTTTGGGTATTTATGGGGTAGATTGCCTTATTTAGTGTTGGACTATCCTCACATGATTCTACAGGATGCCGGAACTGCCACATGTGCCGGATATCCCGGTTCACTGGGATATGAAGACATCGATGCGGCAACATTTGCGGCATGGGGAGTGGATTGTAAGTGCCCCATTCCAAAGCCCATAACCAGCTTTTAACTCTGCCACATATAGATCTTAAATATGATAATTGCAACGTTCCTAGCAACTGGACAGACTACTGGGTACGTTTGGACTCTTTCGATATCTGCAACTTATTGTAATATAGACTTATGACGACTGGGGACAATCCAACTCCGCCAAGCGTTACCGTCAAATGGGCACAGCACTCGCAGCTCAATCGAGGCCTATTCAATTCAGTCTTTGCATCTGGGGCGCCGCCCAAGTGTGGACATGGGGAGCGACTGTCGGTCAGAGTTGGCGAATGAGCGGGGATAGTTCCGCGACGTGGAGCTATATCACCTCTATTATAAACAGCAATTCTTACTATCTCGACTATGTCAACTTCTATGCGCACAATGACATGGATATGATGGAAATAGGTTCGTCACCAAGGTCAAATATGTATTGCAGAAATGTACTAACTGTAACCGCAGGAAATGGTGCTCTTACGATACAAGAACAGCGCAGTCACTTTGCAATGTGGGTTGCACTGAAATCTCCCATCCTGTTGGGTACCGATGTAAGGTGGAAGTCTCTATACCTCCAGGAAGCTCACATTACTCCCTAGTTGAGTCTGCTTACAACTGCGCAACTCAATATCATCAAGGTAAGCATGATAGGGCTACATTGCATTTACTCTGACAATTGCCCAGAACAAGGAACTGCTCGCGTTTTCGCAAGATGCAACTGTCGGTGCCCCTGCAAAACCCTATGGTACAGCAACCACGACACCACCTGAATATTACGCCGGACAGTCTTCAAAGGGTACCCATGTGTTCATCCTCAACACTTCGGCGAGTAGCTCGTCCAAAACGATCACGTTTGCTAGTGTGACGGGGTTGGCCAGTGCATCCACCTACAAGATTCATGATATGTGGACTGGCAGCGATGTCACCGTGTCAGGTACAAGCTGGAGCACCACATTGGATGCTCACGATACAGGAGCGTGGTTGATCACTCCCTCGTGATAATACCAATAACGGAATGTTTAGTATCTCTTGGAACAATGACCTTTCTTTTGCTCACCCCCCGAATGGTGTTAACTCTGTTGGTGGCACGTGCCCGTTCATTACGGTTGGATTGCTCCAAACTTCGACCTGGCGGCAGCCTGCGCTCAAACCCGCCAAAACATATGGATTAGTTCATCAACAAGGCCTGTGCGCCTATTCGGAGCTTTCTCAGTCGTGGCCTTTGTTGTTGTACAGTTGGACCCAGCCATGAAGAGCGAGGTCAGGAAAGCCACCCCGTTTCAGCCAGATATCAACGAAATGGAAGCTGTGGAGAGGTAGAGTGGATGAGATAACATTCGGGACATAGTTGAGAAGATTCGGAAAGTATCTTGCGATGAAGATGGTCTCTATAGTGAAGTCAAATGGGCTAGAATCCAGAGCGTCGCGGGTCACCTCTAGAAAGCTCAGCTCCACGGCCGGATATGCCATGCCGAAGGAATCTTATTATGCTTATGCTTGGAATGTTACTGATACTTTCATTCCCACCTATTGTACTTCACCACCCACAAATTGTAGTGCCGCGCCGCACTTTGCACAGGTATTTTTCTCCTTTATATTATGTTTCTGATGCAGTCACATGGGAAATCTAGGTGAATACATAAATAAAACATCCTTAGTACCTAGATGGCCTATGACCAGTTGCCATTGGATTCGCAACAGGATGATTCGTAACGGGATTATTGACCGGGGCTGGTAGTATTCCACCACCTCCAGCCGTAGCTGCTCTTGGTGGGTTCCTCTGATTGTAGATGTAAATAGCATAACACAACACCCCGGCAAGAGCAAGAAGTCCCACTCCTAGTCCCACTCCTAGTCCCACTCCTATCTTCACGCGTTGCAAGCCGTCATTGGCCCCACCCCCGTTAGAGGAGCCTGAATTGAGTATAGCGACCGTAGTCACATAAGAAACGTCCAGAGTCGTGACTTGCCCATCGGAATTGGTGACTACCGAGGAGGACGTTATTGTCACTAATTCAAAAAAAGGAAAATAAGATGGATACGGATAAGTGACGATGGAATGACAAGTTGCTGATATGTACGTACCGGTCGGGGTTTGCACGACGGTGGACGATCCGAGTTGGAGGGTTTGTACCGGCCCAGTGGACCCATTGGATGTAGGCATTATTGCCGTCTGAGACCATTGAGATTCCAATGCAGACACATCCACCTCGTTACACTTCTTCAAGCTCTTTGCCGCTCGACGACGATATGAACCTATGGGCTGACTCGCGCCCAAAGCGGTTTCATTTTCTCCTCTTTCATCGAAGTACCAGCAAATATCCAGTGGCTCTTCTCCCGCACTATTGGACAGGGAGAAACAGGCGCAGAGGGCTCTACCCAGTCCTATGCCTGTGTTCACATAACGAACTCCAGAAATGTCGAAATAGCCAATGGCATTGTCTGTGATGTTTCTGTATGCCTCCACTGCGGCCACACAGTTTTGACGCACGTCCTGAAGCAGGGCAGCTTCGGTATACGTTCCGCAAATGGGTTCCCAACGGATAGCCCGATAGATCATCTCGTCCCAACCATCAATATTAGTGACAATTCCATCTCGTCCAGGGTTCATAGCGGAGCCAATGGTCACCAATCCACCTAACAGGCTGAAAGTGTGCCGCCAGAATAGCTTTGACATGGGACGAGAGATGGTGGAAAGAGAGTGAGAAAGAGAGAAGACTGAGGACCAGGAGGAAGATGGGCTCGCCTAATGTCGTGAACACTGACCACTGACCGCTGTCCATCAGACAGTCTCCCTGTTTGTTTGCCAAGCATACCTTACGCCTTAATACACCCCTACCTCTGTACGGTTCCCACGGGCGGGAGCCTATAGCATGCGTGTTGAAAGGTCTTGTTTCCACGAGACGGGTTGTTTGCGCAAAATGTACATACTGGAGCGTTATGCTGCAGTACGGGTGCAACTCGACACTGGTCAGACGAAGTGGTCCATGGCAAAGGTTGGTCGCGCCATGGTACCATTGAACCAGCAAAGGCAAATGCGACGACATCTCAATTAGCCATCGATCTCGAGTTGGAGGAATATTATGCAGCAGCACGGGCGCAACTCGACCCTGGTCAGGGTAGGTATGTGATGGATTGTCGGACTGGTTGGACTCCAACCACGATGAACGAGACCAGAAATGCCACCTCCCCCCCTCCCCCTTCTGGACCCTGTGGCCAAATCACAATATAAATCGGAAGTAAATACGGCGAAATGGCTTCCGTCTAGGCAATGTAGAGAAGACAAGGACGGCGTCCATCTTCACGATATTACATACATTTACACGTCGGATTTGCATAGACCCCACTCTGACCCAAAGAAAGTGCTCAAGATGATCATTGACATGACTTGCAAGATGAACGGCGATGTCTCTAATGCGATCACATTAAAAGTTCAGGTGTCTCACATAATAAACCGGTCCTTAGTATCTAGGTGGCCCACGGCCATTTGCCAATGGATTGGCAAGAGGATTATTGACGCCCGGGCCTGGTAGTATGGGCTGCGTTGCGCCTCCTCCTCCTCCTCCTCCTCCAGCTGTTGCTGGTGGTGGTGGTGGGTTCCTCTTATTGTAGATGTACATCGCATACCACAACAACCCGGCAAGGGCAGGAAGCCCTAGACCTAGTCCCACTCCTACCTTTACGCGTTGCAAGCTGTCATTTGCCCCACCCCCGTTAGAGGGGCCTGAATTGAGTATAGCGGCCGTAGTTACATAAGAAACGTCCCGAGTCGTAACTTGCCCATTGGAGCCAGTGATTACCGAGGAGGACGTTATCGTCACCGGAACCACTAATCCAAAAAAGAGAAAAGCAATATAAGTGACGATGAAACGACAAGCTGCTGATATGTACGTACGGGTCGGGGTGAGCACATAGGTTTGCGTCTGTACGACCGTTTGCACAACGGTGGAAGGCCCGAGTTGAAGTGTTTGTACTGGACCAGTGAAAGCGGGCATTATCGCCGTCTGAGACCACTGGGATTGCAACGCGGGCACATCCACCTCGTTACACTTCTTCAAGCTCTTTGCCGCTCCAGGACGATATGAACCAACGGGTTGATTCCAACCAAAATAGGGCGTGTACTGTCCAATTTCGTTAAAGTACCAACAGATGTCCACTGGGTTTGTTCCTTCGCCATTGGACAGGGAGAAACAAGCGCAGAGGGCTCTACCCAGCCCTATGCCCGCGTTCAGATAGCGAACTCCGGAGGTGTCGAAGTAGGCTATGGCGTTGTCTGTGATGTTTCTGTATGACATAACTGCGGCTGTACAGTGTTGAAGGGCATCCTGATAGGGGGGTAGGCCAATGTACGTCCCGCAAATGGGTTCCCAACGGATAGCCCGATAGATCATGCCTTCCCAACCACCAATGCTGTCGACGATTCCGTCCCGTTGAGGGACACAGATAGTGGTCACCAATCCACTTAACAGGCTAAAAGTGCGCCACCAGAATAGTCTCAACATGGGGAGAGAGTGAGGAAGATTGAAAGAGAGTGAGATGGGAGAGAAAAGGAAGAAAAAGGGAGACTTAGGGGATGATGGCTCGACCCATGTCGTCCACACTGACGGCTGTCTATCAGGCCACTCCCTGTTTGCCAGCGAAAGAGGAAGGTCCTGTCAAACGAACAGGCCAGAAATGTAGCAAACTATAGTCACATGTATGATGACCAGTAGTCTAAACAGTAGGCCGTAGATTAGTAAGTAGAACGAGGTAGGGGGTTACAACGGCGAAGCAACGGCCGAGCGCCTACACGTATCGTCCTAGCCTCGGTCGCTATTATTTTCTTCTCCTATCAACCTAATGGGACTTATAGTGTTTGTATGGGGTAGAAGAGGATTCGAACCTAATTCTCAAAGCTCGACAATAGAGTATGGTGGAAAAGAAAGATTGTTCAGTTACGAGACCCGATGCTTCACTAGAAAATCTCGTTCTCCACGGTCTTCCTCCTTGATCGCGAGAAAAACAAAATCAAAGCTATTAATTGCGGCTGTTCAAACTGCTTCCATATATGTTCCCCCAAGGAGGTCTCGTGTCCTCATTTCCTTCCATTCAACTCCAATCTTCACAGATACACGTTATTGAACCAAAGTGACCCATCTTTGGTAAATTTGCTATATTGGACGTTGGGCAATCTCTTGGCCACACCGTTGCCTGATCTACTTCCAAATGACACGAATGATCGACCTTATGGCGGAATAGATGATTTTTAGATGTTACAAGTACCTCCAATAATAGAACAAACGCGAGAAATGACCCTTGGCCGTACCTGTATCGGGTTTCGGAAGGAACCTGATGGAATTGGCAGTTTAGTTCGGACTGGGCTCGGGATCAGAATCCATCACAGAATATATATGGGGTCCAATGGTTAGCCAGCCAGTGAGCAGTGCCTTGCCCTGCTATCGAGTTATCCTGCACCAGCCTCCCGATAGAAATACCCCGTATTACTATAGGCAGTTACATACACGTTCCCACCTTGCTGAAATCACGCCAAAGACACGCTACTCATTTCTTTCTGTGTTTATAAGAAAGCAGAGTCCAGACTGACGATAACACCCAACTCACCCAAGCACCCAATTCAAGTAGATCGCCGTCCACCTTTCGACGCTACATCCTGCCATACCATGCCTCAACGAGAATATGAGGTAGGGCTCGCTCTCTACAAGCTTGACGCCTCGACTAGTGGCAAGGTAGCACACTCCACCCAATCCCTCTCGCGCGCGGCTTGGTCCCATTGGGCTTTGATTTTCTCAAGAAAAGGGAGATCCATTAGAGTTGAGCTCTCTCCCCAGCTTTTCTCGGCCCCGGGAATGTTCGTAGTAAAAACACCCGGCCCCGAGAAGCAACAAATTACTTACACAATAAGCGAACACAACTACATTGATGCGTACTATTTTGGAACATACTTTGGCGATGAGTATGACCTCCGTCGTGTCGCCCGTGACCATTCGATGAATGGCCAGGTATATTCAGTGAGTGATTCCTCGTCCCCGAGTTCGTCTTCTGACCATAAAATACATTAGAAAACGTCCAACAATTGTCAGCATTGGGCTGCTCGATATCTTGATAGTCTCCTCGAGGCTGAGATGGTCGACCTATATGAGGACGAGGATGCCGACGAAGTAGTTGACAAGATCTACGATGTAGTGAAGGAGGGAAGCACATCGTTGAAGAACAAGGCGAATAAAGTCATCACCGGAACGAAGATACTTACAGGGGCTCTTCTCCTAGCGGCGATATTATAACGCTGTCTTCTAGGTAGACGGGGAGACGGTTATACGGTTATCCGACTATTCAGGTCTTGTAACGAACGGTCTATTTCTGAGAACAAACGAAAGAGAATATGCAGATAGCTAGTATGGTAGTTATAATGCTTGCAATATTGTTGGGACGAGATCCAGGATAGTGCAGTGGCGATGGTTTGTAACCAAACATTTGCTGTATGTACTCGTTGCAATGACCGAAATCACCAAATAGTTCCAAGAACAAATGCTCTGCTTGGCTCTGCGGAGGATCAACAAGCCGCAGCCCCAGCACCAGCGAGCGAAATCCGGACTTGGAGTTTTGCGAGTGAGGCTGGGCCCTTATATTACTCCCACTCTCCGACCACTACTTTCTCTTCTATCCTTTCTGAACCGACCGAGACTGCAGGTCACAGCAGTCATAAATATTCACCCTTAAAACCTTTAACAAACTCTCGGTTTTATTATCCCATCGTCGGACCACTCGTCATGGTGTTCAGGCCAGCGACTCCTGGCTTCGTTGTGACCTTGGCGGCCACCATCTGCCTCGCCGTCGTCTCCTTCGGTGTCCCAATGTTGAAATCTATTTATTTCTTGAGCGCAACTATCGACCACGATAACGTCAAAGGCGTCGCGACCTTTGGAGTCTTGGGCTACTGCTTGCAGACGGGCACGAATCAGCAATGTTCGAATGCTACAGTCGGTTGGGAATTCAGTGAGTATTTCGATCGTGGTGGTCGCTGCTGAGAACACCGTCGCCGGTTTCGCGCCGTAGAGAGTGGGCAGTACTGAGCCCCAGGCTGGCTGCGCAACCACACTCTAGGATAGGCGAATGTCCTCTTCAATCGTCTCCACGATTCATTTCGCATAATGCTCATACATCTTTCGTAGATCCCAATGCTCTCCTCAGCCTTGATCTTCCCTTGAATCTCGAAATTCCCAACGTTGTCGTCAAATGGCTCACATACGTCCTCGTCCTACATATCGTAGCTCTCGGACTTGCAGCAATATCCGCCGTCTTTGGGTTATTGGCTCACATTCGCGAAATGGCGATGACTTGCTTTTCGTCCTGTATCTCTGGAATGGCCGCTTCAGTCGCCCTTTTGGCCTTCATATTCGATCTCGTCCTCTTTTTCGTCATTCGTACCCGTGTTCGCGCCGTTGGTGGCGTGGCCACTCTCGGCAATGGCTTGTGGTTAACGCTAGGTGCCTGGGTGATGCTCTTCCTCTCTGGCTTCTTCTTTGGCATCGGGAGATGCTGTTTCTCTAGCCGACCAAGAGTACCCAAGGGAGGGAATGATCATTCGAAGAAATGGTACAATGGAGGCGGATGGCAGGGCGGTAGAGGGGGCGCCGCGGAGACTGGTGGAATTAGTCACAGCGAAGCGATGCGGATGGATGCCATCAAGGCTGAGCAACAGAGGAAAGCACAACAAGCAGAGGTCGGGCTCCCAGCGTTCCCAACCAAAGCGGATGCAGAGGTTCGTCCATTGAACAAAAAGACTGGAGAGGCGCAGTACTACGTTGAAGAAGACTCGGAAGACGAGGGACATGGACAGTACAAGGCACCTTATGTGCCCGCTGGTGCGGCCATGGGTGCTGGAGGGGCTGGTGTAGGAGTCCATGGTGCACAGAGGAGAGGAAGCACAGGGACGACATATACGACCAATTACGCTGGAAGAGGTCGACAACAATCGTCCTCTCAAGCACCAACTCAACCCCAGTACGCTGGTGGATACATGCAAGGCGCGCCGGGGACGAGAAGCATTGATGCATACAACAATGCTCCTCCTGCGTTCCCCTCAGCACCAGGAGGTGGAACTGGCTTGCGTCCTGGCCAACCATATCGACAAGGTAGTGGCCATTCAACCGGGTATGCTTCGAATTACAACCCTGCTGGATCATCTTCGTCCCCTCCACCCATGCCGGTTGCCCAACCTGCTTCATCCTATCTAACACCTGGTGGTGGTGCAGCAGTTGGAGAAGTATACGGACACGGTGCGAGGCAAACGTCTTGTGAGTAGTCTTTCAGACTCTTCTTTTTTCCCTACTAACGAGCGATATCCATTTTCTCTCATAGATCATTCGGCGGTGAGCCATCAAGCTGGTCAAGCGTCGAGTTATTCGCAATACGACCCGAACCAGGGATATACCCAACAACAGCAACAACAACAACAGAGGCGACAATCGGCTTCCTATGGAGGATATTCGACACAAGGACAAGGATATGACTATGGGAACAACAATACGAATCCGTTTACTCAACCGCCTCAAGCACCGTATGCGGACCCATACGCGCGCGCGTATTCGCCTCCACAACAGCAGCAAGTACCACCGGTTCAGACGCAGTATGGAATGGGTCCGATAGGTGGTGCCGGATCAAATCCATATGTTGATGCTTATTCGAACCCGGACCGATCGCTCTCTCCACCCCAGCAACCTTCACAGCAGCAGCAGCATCAGCATCAATATCATGATCAGCCGTATTCGACTCAACAACAACACGACTTTTTGTATTCTTCTGGAAACGTACAGAGGAGTCCGACTGCCGCTGCCTCTCATGTGTCCCCGCCTTGGAACCATCCCGGAAACACGCTGGTGAATAGTGGGAATGTGGGGATCGGAACGACACCGACGCCCGCTAACAACAACTATAACGACTACAACTCTGGTGGTTATGGTGGTGGTGGTGGGCATGGAATGCCTGGTGGATATCCTTCGGAGAATACGACGACGAGTGGGACGGCTACCCCGCCTGTACCACCTCCGAAACATCAGACGAGTATTCCGACCGATGCACCACCTGGGTATGATGGAGGGTATGGAGCCCCAGGAGGGAGCGGTGCACCAGCGACGGGAGGATACCCGGCGGAGAAGCGATGAGGAAAGGAAAAAGGCCAAAAAAAAAGAGAAAATGATTCTTTCCAATTCGTGTAACACTCCCTGTTGTTCGTTTACGATTCGATCTCTCCCTCCTTCCCTCCCCTCTTTCCCTCTCCCTCTTGATCTCTATCTGTTTGTGCATGTTTTTGTTTCACGGACACATCTGATTTTTTGTCTTCTCTCCCCTTTTTTTTTGTTTACGTCTTCGTTGTTCTCTCCCTCCCCGTCCTTTTACGAATGATGAAATGGAAGAACTTACGACTACACATGACAAGAGTTAGGGCAGTCCTCGATAAGCATTAAGCTTTTGTAAGTTTGAGCTTTAAATTTTTGGTCGTCGTCGTTTGGACGGGAGGTGAAGGAGAATGAAAATGCGATCATGGATTTAGTTTTATCAGAGTCGTCACCAGATCCAGACAAAAGAGTGAGACGAGACAAGACGATTATGATGATACAAAACCAAAAGGGAAAGGGAAAGGGGGGGGGGGATATCGATTCGAGGGTATGCATAATGAGTGGATAAATATCCGGATGAAACGAATGACCCAGGGGTGAATGAACAGGATGAAAAACAATGAAGAAAAACAAAACAACAACAACAATGAAACAATTACTACAAGTGAAAAAAAGTCCTTTCAGACTCGCTCGTCCGTTATCGACTGTCCAATTTTATTTTTCCCTTCCTTCCTCTCTTCTTTCCTTTCCTTTGTTTGTTTTTCGTTCGTTTTTTGTCAATCTTTACTAGTGACCGGCCGTACTCTTTGTCATCGCAGTGGGTTCGTAAGGGTTGATGGTACTGTAGATGGAAGTACCCGTCTGTTGAGGGACCAAGTAGGGCAATTGGACGTTTTGGTGGTAAGAACTTGGTGGGACTGGTGGAGGTGAAAAGTTGACGTGGCGGTTGTTGTTGTTGTTGTTGAATGGATTCGTATTGGGGATAGGTCCTGACGATCCTGACGATCCTGGTGGTCCTATTGGAGGTGGTGGTGGGATTGATTGGATAGCGTAAGGTTGTGTGAGGACGTGGTGGAGCGAAGCGTGGTTCTGAGAGTGAGAGTCTACAGAGGTTGGAGCGCTCACGAACGGGTTGGTAATGATAGGAGAAGGAATGCGAGCGGGGGCGGGGGCGGGAACCGGAGCGTTATTATTGGTATTCTTGGTGATTGTTGAATGTGTATTGGACGAAGGTGGTGCAGATGGTGGTGGGAGTGGGATTTGGAACGGTCGGTCCGTTGGTTCTTCTACTGGTGGAACACGACTCAATCTACTCGGTGTGAGACTGTAGGCGCTGTGTCGTTGCTGGTGGTGGCTATTTACGCTTCCCACTGTCGGCACATTAAGATTATTATTATGATTATTATTATTGTAGTCTGCTCCACTGTGTCGATTAATGGAACTTTGTGGTGGGACTTGTGGAACTCCAGAGTACCGATTCGAACTCCTTCTGCTACCTTCTTGCGAGGGTGGTTCCCACCAATCTCCATCGTAGGCGATTCGACTGACTGGTCTGCTCCCTGTCGATCCTCCTCCCCCTCCTCCTGCTCCTTGTGCTCCTGGTCCTCCTACTGCTCCTGCTCCGCGAGGGGGTAAGAACGGTTCTTCATGAGCACTAATTTCCTCTGGTTTAATCTTCTTTTTCCGTTCTTCGCGGCGTTTGCAGAGATAGATGATCGTCCCGAGGCCGATCAAAATGAAGACTGCGTTTACGATCAAGGCAATTCTCAGTAATTAATGGGGATGTCACAGAAAATGATTGAAGATGGTGAAATATGGTTTATACGTACCTACGGCGAAGACCAAGAGGAGGATGAGGACGGTGGAAAGTGTCTTTTTGCGACGGTTGACTGCCCTTGAGAGTAACTTGGGATCGGGAAGGACAGAGGCGTTGACGGACATGGCGAACAATGCGATAAGGATAGTATGCCACAATATTAAATCCATTTTTCGACGTTTTAACAGAGGTTTGAGGAAGGACCGGGCGGGGGACGGAAGTCCAATGGGTGACTTGGTTGTCAGGACCAATCTGCAATCTCCTTTGTGCTTTATCCTTTTTTTGCACTCTTGAATCTAATCCGGGGTATTTAATCTGTTTTGGTGCAAAGCTCAAGCCAAGCTCAGGCTCCAGCTCCAGCTCGAGGGCTGAGGGAGGGAATTGGAATGGAATGGGCTGAGCTGTCAATGAAGCGGGTTGCTACATTTTATTTATGGGCGGGCGGGGGGGAATTCAGCGCCAATCAAGCAGCCGGACGCGATTTGATTGGATGATGGGGGGCATCTGTCTAGTGTCAATTGTGCCTCGGTGGTGATTGCAGCAGCTGCACTGCACAGGAGGACACAGCACTGCAAAGTGGACAGCCTCACACTCGCCTACTCACCCAGCTGCAGAATCTTCCTCAGTTATACCACCTCGTCTTCCTGGGTAATGACGATTATTTTCTGGAAACAATATGGCTATTCTCAGAATTACCAAAATAATATTCCCCCGTTAGTGACGGCCTTTGGACCTTGTTCCGTTTCAGACGTCAGCAAGGGATTCGGGCGGACACTGCGGGCTATCAGGGACTAGCAAGCCAAAAGCGAAAAGCAAAAAAAAGGCATCTGCTCGGATTCCTCGCTCTCGCTCTTCTTCGGTCCAACGAGCAATCCGAGATCCAATTGATTAGACGCGTCCACACAAAAGGAGCGGACCCGACCATTGGCTGCTATATATAAGTCACTTGTTCCCTATCAGTCTGTCGCCATTTTTTCCCAGTCTTGTCTGTCTTGGGATCTCTTCAATCTTGGACTCCCCCTCGACAGCTATTTCTTGCTTGGGATAACTATTCGATAGCACACTCGCTCCTTGCTGGTTTTTCTATCAAAAAAGGCCCCCCCTCCTTTGATTAACTGCCGTCACCGACGCTTGCTTGCGACGAATAATAATGTCGAACTTTAGCACGTTATTCCCCGTCCTCTTAGTCTCCTTGCTCTCCTTTGTCACGAGTGTCGATGCAAAAGGTCGCACTAGTCGAGGAGGTAGTTCACTCGCAAAGGGTGCACTAATCGCCATTGTCGTCGTCGTCGGTAAGCACTCAACCAAAACCAACCTCTCCCATCTCTAGTCTTACTTTTACTCATCATTTATCATTAATTAATTTCATTTGTTGCTCCCCCCACCCCCATTCACAGTCGTTGCCGTCATCATCTGCGCAATCGTCATCTTTTGCTGCCTACGTCTCGCCCGTCGCAAAAAGGGGTCCGGAAAGGCATCAAAGGATGGTGTCTTACCCATGACGAACAACCCAGCTCCAGTCGAACAACCGAATTACATTCAACATCAGCCTACCCCTGGAGGTCCCCACTTGGGTGAATATCAAGCAAACGAGTATCAGCAACAGCCAGGGTACAACACGCATCAAACGGAATATAATGCCGTTTCGTCGTATGGAGGGCAACCCCCTCATGGTCAACAGGCTGGTGGGTTTGCACCTCCACCCGGTCCGCCCAACTTCCCCGCCCCACCTTCGGGCTACTAGGACAATGCGAGGCGAAGCGAGGCGAGACGAGGCGAAGTGAAGCGGGTGGATGGATGGGCGCATGACGCCACCACGGCCTCAAAAATAGTCGTCCCATTTTGATCTGTTTACGCTTTCAATTTGGGGGAGGAGGACTTTGAGCCCAATCCCGTTCCCCCTTTTTTGTCTTCTTCAATCGAACCATTTTATGGACAGTCCCGTTCTTGGACACACACGAATTTTTTTAGGCTACTACCTCCTACAAATGCAAACTTTCCCCCCTTTTACTGGGTTCTCACCCCGTAATCCGCAATTTTTAACGACCAACTCCCCCGTGCTTTCTATGACTGTACATACACCCATACGGACAACCTTGTTAAATGTCAGTCCAACCCAGTTTCCGTATACTTCTCAATGAACGATCGTCAATTGTCTGATCACATTGGAGAAACGTGACCATGGTTTGTTTGTTTGTTTGTTAAGAAATGAATTCGTCCCGGATGATCCGTATACATATACTTCTAACCACTAACAAAGAGGGAGAGGGAGAGGGAGCGTCTTATAATCTCGGCTTCACTTTTCTCTGAAACTCTTCGTCCTCTTCAGGCGCGTGCGCTACCCGCACCAGTTCGTTCTCCGTGATCCCATCCAGCGTCCGATTGTAAAGCTCTTTCTGCAAAAAGGGGAAATGAATCATACAAACGTCAGAAACAAAAAAGATGAAGATGAAGATGAAGATGAATGGAAAGGACAGAAAGACGGAGAGGGAGATGGGGTACTAACCTTGATGAGCCCATAGACACCCAATCGAGGGAGATGCGACAGCCTAAGGGCAAGGTTCATCGCACC